>JBAIAC010000425.1:0-132674 GCA_037349315.1 Chelydra serpentina
ATAAACTCATACATTGTTCGCCCTCTATAACACTGATAGAGATATGCACAGCTGTTTGCTCCCCCCCCCCCCACCCTGTGATCGGACCTGAGGGTTTGCTGCTGCTGTTGCCACTCTGTGCCCCAAGATGTGGATTTTGGGGTCCTGCAGCTTTCCACCTATCTCCTCCTGTACTGCAGCTGTTGGACCAGCAAGCTGGGGGGTGAGCCAAGCATGGGAAGCAGGACAGGACTGTGTTGCCATTTAGATTGTCATTTAACAACTCTGTTGCCAAAAATCCTTGCCAACAATCCTGAATCCAATTTCAATTTTTTTTTTAAAGAATCAATATCTTAGCCCAAAACAGAAAATTAAGTTGTTGACAATTATTTGTGACAAGGTTTGGTTTGGGGCAGGGACTGGGCCAGTTTTCATCAGAGAAACAAAAAATGTTGACTGGCTTCCCTCTAGCCCTGTTACTGCTAAAGAGAGCCCTCCAACAACTGTAATATGCTCCTCTCCTGACTAGTGTATAGAGTGAGCGTACGTTGTACTAAGAGTCTCTTGCTTTCCCCCCAGTGAGTCAGTACAGCTTTTGCCAGCCCACAGGTTGGGCGGTCAATGTCTTACATTTTCACAATATTTTGTCCAACTTTCATAAGGTAAATACACGGTTAATGTGAGTTAAAAAGGCCAGGGACGCTTCCTTGTGACGAATCTGTGAGGCAGATCATGCTAGAGCTGTGAAAATGTCAGTGTTTGATGGCACTTTAGAGGCAGTGATTTATCGTGTATTTCTGGCAGTGCCCAAAATGTGCTGTTGTTGCTACCGTCTTTCCAAACAAAAATAAGGCACAATAGGACTTCGGTAACATTTCTGTGCTACCGTAATCTAGATGAGATGATTCTGTGCTGACTTCATTCTGGTCACTTTGTGCTTTACCTAAGAATAAAACTAGGGTTCTATTTTCCCACTGCTTGGAAACCCAGCTTATTACACTGGATAATGCCACTGATCTATTTACAGTATAGGGTTGATATAGAGTTGTAACTAACATTAAGACCACTGCCCATTATACATTTAAAACTAAAAAGTGGCTTTGTAAAAATGACATGGGTTTCCAACTCTACTGTGTCTCAGTCAGGGTGGAGCACCTTGTGAGGTGTCTTCACACTAGCGCAAGGTCACAGACTCATGGCTATCCTATATTCGTTATTTTAAATAATATTTCTGATAATCTGACACTAATTTAAACAGTTATTTCTTTAAAAAACACCCTTGCAAGTTATGTCGGATTGAAAACAACTTTCCCGGTCACAAAAAGAAATGGAAAGGTGAAATAGGATTAGCTGTACAAGCACAGAAGGGTTCTATACTTAAGTTTGTATGTCATGAAAACAACGAAGTTGATCAAGATCATCAAGTAACTGCCAAAGAAAATATTTATGCAGACGAAGCTCAAGAAACGCAACAACACACAGAACAATCATTTGAAACCGATTCAGACACAAAACAAGAAATTACGACAGTCGAAACTGTACTAGCATGGGATATAGATGACATTGGCACATGGTGCAATCTTTAAACAACGAATTCCATGCCCTTATACTTGAGAAAGGCCCTGTGAGAATAAAAGGTCTTGAATATCCTAAAGACATTAGAGGTAGGAAATTTGCAGAAAACAATCACTACAAAAGACTTTCTAACAGTGAAATTGTCAACAGACGGTGGCTTGTGTACTCTAAATGCAAGGATGGTGTATTTTGTTTCCCATGCAAGATTTTCAATGGTTGCAATTTTAAGATCGCAACCATGGGCATTAATGATTGGAAAAATCTTAGTCACATATTACCGCAACATGAAAAGGCACAACACCACATTGAAAGTATGCACAAATTGTGTGAGCTGGGTGTAAGGTTAAAAAATCTTGATGCCCAAAATCAAAGATTGCTGGAGTCAGAGAAGCAGCATTGGCGTCATGTTCTTGAATGTCTATTATCTTTTGTTGAATATCTATCAACAAACAATCTTGCTTTTAGAGGAAGCGTTGAGAAATTATTCCAGCCCAAAAATGGCAATTTTTTGGACCTTGTACAACTGCTGGGAAAATTTGACACAGTGATGAATGAACATCTCCGAAAAGTAACTGAAAATGAAATACATGACCACTATTTGGGTCCAAGAATTCAAAATGAACTGATCATCCTAATGAGTGATAAAGGGTATGTCTACACTACGGTACTAGTTTGATTTCTGTGAAACCGAACTTGTGAACCCGATATTTCCAGGTCGCTTGTTCGAATCCACACCAGGGATCTTTTTTCGAATGTCCGAGTCCACAGTAGGGGGGCAAGCGTCGACATTGCAAGCGGTGCACTGTGGGTAGCTATCCCACAGTTCCCGCAGTCCCGCCTGCCCACTGGAATTCTGGGTGTAGCCCCCAGTGCCTTGTGGGAACGAAATTGTGTCAAGGGTCGGTATACGTAAATTTCGTCACTCGACCCACACTTCCGCCTTCCCAACGTGAAAGCGCCGGCGGGGAATGAATTCGCGCCCTTTTCCTGTGGCTGATAGCTCGGACGCCACTGGACAGTGAGCATGGAGCCCTCCGCGATTATCTCAGCTGTCCTGTCCGTAGCCAACAACTCGCGCCTTATAGCGCACCTTTTCCAGAGTCTGATGCAGAGAAATCGGGAGAGGAGACAACGTAATCTCCGGGAGTACTTAAACTCTGAAAGGGGCATTGATCTCTTGCAAAGCGCTGGACCCCGGCCCCTAGACATCATGGTGGCAATGGGGCACGTTGATCCCGTGGAACGGCGATGCTGGGCAAGGGAAACAAGCACTGACTGGTGGGACCGCATAGTGCTGCAGGTATGGGATGAGTCCCAGTGGCTGCGAAACTTTCGGATGCGTAAGTGCACTTTTATGGAACTTTGTGAGTTGCTGTCCCCTGCCCTGAAGCGCCAGGACACCCGGATGCGAGCTGCCCTCAGTGTCCAGAAGCGAGTGGCCATAGCCCTGTGGAAGCTTGCAACACCTGACAGCTACCGGTCAGTAGCGAACCAATTTGGAGTGGGCAAGTCTACCGTGGGGGTTGCTGTGATGCAGGTAGCCCGTGCAATCGTTGACCTGCTGTTCCAGAAAGTAGTGACCCTGGGAGACGTGCAGGCGATCATAGATGGCTTCGCTGCAATGGGATTCCCAAACTGCGGTGGGGCCATAGATGGGACACACATCCCTATCCTGGGACCAGAGCACCAGGGCGGCCAGTATATTAACCGAAAGGGCTATTTTTCTATGGTTCTGCAAGCATTAGTGGACCACAAAGGACGTTTTACGAACATCAATGTTGGGTGGCCAGGCAAGGTTCATGATGCTCGTGTTTTCAAAAACTCTGGTCTGTTTAGACGCCTGCAACAGGGGGTTTATTTCCCCGACCACAAAATCAGTGTTGGGGATGTGGAGATGCCAACAGTGATCCTGGGGGACCCTGCCTACCCGCTAATGCCATGGCTCATGAAGCCATACACGGGAGCCCTGGACACTGAAAAGGAGCTCTTTAATTACCGCCTGAGCAAGTGCAGAATGGTGGTGGAGTGTGCCTTTGGCCGTCTCAAGGCAAGATGGCGAAGCTTACTGACTCGCTCCGACCTCGGCCAAAAAATATCCCCATTGTGATTGCAGCGTGCTGTGTGCTCCACAATCTCTGTGAGATCAAGGGGGAGACATTTATGCAGGGCTGGGAGGTTGAGGCAAATCGACTAGCAGCAGATTACGCTCAGCCAGACACCAGAGCCATTCGAAGATCACAGCGGGAGGCGGTGCGCATCCGGGAAGCTTTGAAAGCTCGCTTCCAGACAGAGCGAGTTAACCATTGACTGCTACACTTCCGTAAACAGATACTGGACCTTCCCCTGTCCCTTTACACATGTCCCGTTGCCCATCCTCCCATTACCAACCCCCTTCCCCCTCCTTGGTTCAACGCTGTAAAGTCACAGTAAAGGAAAGATTTTTTTGTGTGAACCTTTTCCTGTACTTCTTATTGGGTAATGATTATCACCGTGGAGGCATACGGCGGTTGGGGGGCGGTTTGGTTGGGGGACACTTCCCTTCAAAGGGGAAGCTCTTTACCCTGCCCAAAGCGCAGTGCCAAGAGGTGTTCCGCTTGCTTAAAGGGACAATCAACCTCTCCTAATCCCATGTGTGTGTGGTGTTGTCTATGTGCCTTTTACGTTGTGACTATCGCCTACGGATCCCACGGTGCATTGATCTATCCAGCAGGCTACTGTCAGCCGCAGAAGATCAGCGACCACCCTTCCCAAACATAAAGTGCACCACCCAACCCCCAATCCCCAGGTTTACAATGTATAGACCTGCACAACGAAGGACAGGTGTGCTTAATGCATGCAATGAGTACTGTGCTTGTCTCTTCAGCAGTTACCCTGTGTGCACCCTCGTTTCTGCTCCCATTATCTGCACTTACAAAACATGTTAACCACTACCCAGACATACAAACGGTCCCATTTAAAACACTCAGGGAAACATTGGTGAACCAAAAAACCAGATTTATTCAACAGAACAGTAACTTAACATGGGACCTGGGAAGGGAGGTGCTCAGGGGTGCTGCTGGATGGAGAGGAGGGAAAAGTCTATGGTTTTGGGAATGACAGCCTTCTACTACTGCAGCGGTCTGCAGGGGTGGATTTAGTATTTCCACGCACCCTGGCTCCCCTTGTCCTAGTGACTTTTGGGGAGGAAGCCACTGGACTTGGTGGCGGGGGAGGGTGGCTTGAAAGAACATACAGAGGTGCTCTTTCCTCATGTCTCCTGTCCTGGAGAACATTCACTAGGCGCCGGAGCGTGTCTGTTTGCTCCCTCATTATTCCCAGCATTGTTTGGGTCGCCTGCTGATCCTCCTGCCGCCACCTGTCCTCGCGCGCTTCAGCCCTCTGCTCCCGTTCCCTGGCTGCTCGCTCGTACCGTGCAAACTCCTCTCTGCGCTGTGCCGCCTCCCTCTGTGACAGCATCACTAATTCCGAGAACATGTCGTCCCTGGTTCTCTTTTTGCGCCGCCTTATCTGGACTAGGCCATGGGTGGGAGAAGCACGGGTTGGGCGGGAGACACTCACAGCTGTGGGATAAATGAAAGGGAGTGAATTCCTCAGAATGATACTTTTTCAAGAACAATGACCATACTCTTTCACCGTGAATAGGACCAAAGACAGTGCCTATCACATGTACACGTACTACAAGGTCAAATACTATGCCTTAATGCTGAATGAGTGTCTGGGGTCCCGGTATACGGATCCCAGAAGCCTTGCCGTACACAGAAAATCACCTCTCTGAAAACCATGGTAAGGTGCTGACTTAGGACTGCTGCGAGATTGCTTCACAGCAGTGCTCTACTCCCATGTCTCCCTCAGTGTTCCTGGCGGCGGGCAGGAAATGCTGCTGGCCAAACCGATAATCTACGGCGGCTGTCCTAAACCACCCCCCAGTCCGCGTTGCCGCTCCAGGGAACCAAAAATGCCCGCGAACCGCCCAGCATGAACGGCTCGCCTACCCTTCCCCCCCCTCCGCGTGGCTGCTCCAGGGAATCTAAAATGCCCACGAACCGCTCAGCGTGAACGGCTCGCCTACCCTTCCCCCCCTCCGCGTGGCTGTTCCAGGGAATCAAAAATGCCCGCAAACCGCTCAGCGTGAACGGCTCGCCTACCCTTCCCCCCCCTCAGCGTGGCTGCTGCAGGGAACCAAAAATGCCCGCGAACCGCTCAGCGTGAACGGCTCGCCTACCCTTCCCCCCCCCTCCGCGTGGCTGCTCCAGGGAATCTAAAATGCCCGCGAACCGCTCAGCGTGAACGGCTCGCCTACCCTTCCCCCCCCTCCGCGTGGCCGCTCCAGGGAATCTAAAATGCCCGCGAACCGCTCAGCGTGAACGGCTCGCCTACCCTTCCCCCCCCTCAGCGTGGCCGCTCCAGGGAACCAAAAATGCCCGCGAACCGCTCAGCGTGAACGGCTCGCCTACCCTTCCCCCCCCTCAGCGTGGCCGCTCCAGGGAATCTAAAATGCCCGCGAACCGCTCAGCGTGAACGGCTCGCCTACCCTTCCCCCCCCTCCGCGTGGCTGTTCCAGGGAATCAAAAATGCCCGCGAACCGCTCAGCGTGAACGGCTCGCCTACCCTTCCCCCCCCTCAGCGTGGCCGCTCCAGGGAACCAAAAATGCCCGCGAACCGCTCAGCGTGAACGGCTCGCCTACCCTTCCCCCCCTCCGCGTGGCTGCTGCAGGGAACCAAAAATGCCCGCGAACCGCCCAGCATGAACGGCTCGCCTACCCTTCCCCCCCCTCAGCGTGGCCGCTCCAGGGAACCAAAAATGCCCGCGAACCGCTCAGCGTGAACGGCTCGCCTACCCTTCCCCCCCTCCGCGTGGCTGCTCCAGGGAATCTGAAATGCCCGCGAACCGCTCAGCATGAACGGCTCGCCTACCCTTCCCCCCCTCAGCGTGGCTGCTCCAGGGAATCTAAAATGCCCGCGAACCGCTCAGCGTGAACGGCTCGCCTACCCTTCCCCCCCTCCGCGTGGCTGCTCCAGGGAATCTAAAATGCCCGCGAACCGCTCAGCGTGAACGGCTCGCCTACCCTTCCCCCCCCCCTCCGCGTGGCTGCTCCAGGGAATCTAAAATGCCCGCGAACCGCTCAGCGTGAACGGCTCGCCTACCCTTCCCCCCCCCTCCGCGTGGCTGCTCCAGGGAATCTAAAATGCCCGCGAACCGCTCAGCGTGAACGGCTCGCCTACCCTTCCCCCCCGTCCGCGTGGCTGCTCCAGGGAATCTAAAATGCCCGCGAACCGCTCAGCGTGAACGGCTCGCCTACCCTTCCCCCCCCCTCCGCGTGGCCGCTCCAGGGAACCAAAAATGCCCGCGAACCACTCAGCATGAACGGCTCGCCTACCCTTCCCCACCTCCGCGTGGCCGCTCCAGGGAACCAAAAATGCCCGCGAACCGCTCAGCATGAACGGCTTGCCTACCCTTCCCCCCCCTCTGCGTGGCTGCTCCAGAGAACCAAAAATGCCCGCGAACCGCTCAGCATGAACGGCTCGCCTACCCTCCCCCCCCTCCGCGTGGCTGTTCCAGGGAACCAAAAATGCCCGCGAACCGCTCAGCATGAACGGCTCGCCTACCCTTCCCCCCCTCCGTGTGGCTGCTCCAGGGAATCTAAAATGCCCGCGAACCGCTCATCATGAACGGCTCGCCTATCCTATCCCCGGTTTAGCGTTGCCGCTCCCTGGGACTGTCCCTACCCGCGCACTGATATGTGGTACTGGTTTTGCTCCCGACACACTACCACCACGCGTTACCCTAAACGGCCGGGTGTCTGTCTGTAAGGGGAAAAGGAAGCATGCAGTACACTAATTATACCACTCATTCGAACCAGGACCCCATGACTGATATCACTCTGATGAGGATTACGGAGACAGAGAAAGAGTGCATGCTGCGTCAATGCAAGCAAACCCCGGGGCCGTATGCTGCCATGCTATGCAAGGCAATGATACCAGAGTACCTGCTGCTTGCATGGCGCGGGAAAGTATCCTACCATGGAGGAGACAATAAGGCAGCTCTCCCAGTGAACGTGCTAAACAAACTATCGCTGTACCTGCAAGACAGCTTCTCTGAGATCTCTGCTGGTGATTACACCTCTATCCCCATACATATTGACAGACTTTTCGAATAGTTGCATGGGAAAGCGACTCCAAGGTGAAGCTCATAAGGCCAATGAAGCCACAGTTACAGAGCGCTATCACACCATAACTATTGTATTGAAAATAAATGTCTAACACACTGACCTGATGATCCTTCTCCTGATTCCTGGTCAGGAATGCTGGCTTGGGAGTGTTCGAAGGGCAGCGCAGTCAGGGTGAGGAATAGTTCCTGGCTGTCGGGGAAATCTCCAGGGTGACCACTTTTGATCGCTTCGTCCCCCTGCCCTCCATCCTCTTCTTCGCCGTCAGCGAAAACCTCCTCCTATGTGTCCGTAGAATGGACCCCATCATCGGTGTCCACGGACACTGGTGGGGTAGTTGTTGCCGCACCACCGAGCATGGCGTGCAGTGCCTCGTAAAATCGGCAAGTCTGAGGCGCTGAGCCGGAGCGTCCGTTGGACTCTTTGGTCTTTTGGTACGCCTGACGTAGCTCCTTGATTTTGACGCGGCACTGCGTAGCATCCCGGCTGTACCCTCTCTCCGTCATAGCCTGTGAAATCTTCTCGTAAATTTTGGCATTCCGTCTTTTTGAACGGAGCTCGGCTAGGATCGATTCATCGCCCCACACAGCGATCAGATCCAAAACCTCACGATCACTCCATGTTGGAGCCCTCTTTCTATTCAGTGATGGCATCGAAACCACCGCTGTAGAGCTCTGCATCATTGCCAGTGCTGCTGGGCTCGCCACAATGTCCAAAGAGGAAATGGGATTCAAAATGGCCACAGAGGAAAAAGCATTCAAATTTTCGCGGGGATTTCTCTGAGTGGCAGGTCAGAGCATCCGAGTTCACAATACTGCCCTGAGCGTCCACCGAGTGGTGCACTGTGGGATAGCTCCCGGAGCTATTAGCGTCGAATTCCGTCCACAGTACCTCGCATTCGACATGCCCATTTCGAATTTGGCGCTACTCCCCTCGTCAGGGTGGAGTACCGAAATCGATTCAAGGAGCCCTTACTGTCGAAATAAACTGCTTCCTAATGTGGACGGGTGAGGGATTACATCGAGTTAACGCTGATAAATTCGACATAAAGTCCTAGTGTAGACCTGGCCAAAGTGAGAGACAAAATTGTTTCATTGGTTACTTTGGCAAAATATTTTGCTGTAATTCTAGATTGCACTCCGGACATAAGTCATCAAGAACAGATGTCGTTAGTAGTGAGATTTGTTGACATTAGTGATTCAGCACAGATTACAGTTGGAATCGTTTATCACATTTTTAGAAGTAGAAGACACTTTTTTAGAAGTAGAAGAAGAAGTTTTCCAATACTGTAAGATTCATAGATTCTAGGGCTGGAAGGGACCTCGAGAGGTCATCGAGTCCAGCCCCCAAGCTTATGTTTGTGTTGCTAAGAGCAAGTCAGGCATAGGGGCACCAGTTGAATAATCCCGCCTAGGGCACCATAAATCCTAAAGACGCCCCTGGGTGGAAGCCCACCGAGAGGGGGCACCGCCGGGCCTGGGGGCCGCCCTCGATCGGGCTATGCCAGGGGGAGGGGACCGGCAGGCCAGGCCAGCAGGGGAAGGTGGGACTCCAGGGCCAGAGCACCCGTACTCAATCCACCGGGTGAGCGTGGGACAGGCCCCAGGGGACAGTCGCCACCTCATCCCCATTGAGGTGGGGGGGACGCAGCGTCCAGGGGTTCTGGGCCACGGGTGCTGAGGTGACCCTGGCACGGCCCGAGCTGGTGGGCCCAGACCAGCTAGTGCCCGATGCCCACATGACCCTGAGGGGAGTGTCCGGGCCCCCGTCAAGGTGCCTGTAGCGAGGATACACCTGTAATGGGGGGCAAAGGAGGGACCCAAAGAGGTCGGGGTGCACGATCACCTGCCCACCGAGGTGCTAATGGGTAATGCCTTGGAGAACTGGCCGGATGGCACCCGGAGCGCCCTGGTCCTTACCCGGAGCCAGAGCCAGCGAAGAACACAGAACCTCCCAGGGGGGGGAGGGGGCTGCGAGTTACCGAGGGTAGGGCTTGACCGGGCCAGGCCGGAGCCTTCATCCCAAGTTGGGGAAACTGAGGCACCACCAACCAGGGCAGTGCCCTCAAACCCAGCAGCTGAATTCCAGATGCAGCGGCAGGAGGATCCCTCCTTGGAGAAGCTGAGGGCCCTGGCTGGCCACAGCGGTGCCGGATCTAAGCGGGAGGACGGCCGGGAGAGATTCCTGTGGGAGAAGGGATTCCTGTACCGGGAATGGGCTGACGCAGGGCAGACTGATCCCTGGAAAGCCAGTAGGCAATTGGTGGTCCCCCAGAGGTACCACCGCAAACTGTTGTACTTGGCCCATGATATCCCCTTGCGGGGCATCAGGACATCCGTCGCACCAGGCAGAGGCTGCTGCAGAACTTTTACTGGCCTGGGGTCTCTGAGGCAGTCCAACAGTACTGCAGGTCCTGTGACTCCTGCCAGAGGGCGGGGAAGGCCCGGGATAAGGGTAAAGCCCCTCTGAGACCTTTGCCCATCATAGAGGAGCCTTTCCAGAAGGTGGCTGTGGACATAGTGGGGCCCCTCAGCAGGGTGACCCGGACAGGGAAGAAATACATTCTGGTGGTGGTAGTGACCTGGAGAGAGAGGTCAGGGACATGCTGGCTTTAGGGGTGACCCAGCCGTCCTCCAGCCCTTGGGCCTGGCCCGTGGTGCTGGTCCCCAAGAAGGACGGGGCGATTCGGTTCTGTGTGGACTATCGGAAGCTTAATGCCATCACTGTATCGGATGCCTACCCCATGCCTGGAACCGATGAAATCCTAGACAAGCTGTGTTCAATGCTCAATAATCCCTCCTGTGTTACGTTGGCTGAGAGTCACTCCGGTCTAGAGTTCTCTGTATATATCTATCTATCTTCCTACTGTATTTTCCACTCCATGCATCTGATGAAGTGGGCTGTAGCCCACGAAAGCTTATGCTCAAATACATTTGTTAGTCTCTAAAGGTGCCTGTGACGAACTGGGACTGTTGTTAATGTTTCCCTGAGTACTGTGTGGGTGCCTCGGTTTCCCCTATGCAGTGCTTGAGTATCTAGGTGGTGGGACAAGGGTGCATGATTGTTACAAAGGGGCCCGGACACAGAGAAGGGCCGACACTCTGTATCCTAGCAACCGATGGCCCGGCCCCTCCCCTGCAAAGGTGAGAGCTGAAGGTGTTGGAACAAAGGATCAGGTGACCTCCTGGCCCGGGAACCAGACAAAGGAGAGAGGAGGGGCTGGATAGTTGGAGTTGGGCACCGGCTAAAGAAGAGGCGGGGAGGCAGACAGGGTCTGGCTCCCTGCCCCCCCCCCCCCCCCCCGTTTGGAACTGGCCGGAGAGGAGGGGAGAGGGGCAGACAGGGTCTGGCCTCCCTGCCCCGTTTGGAGCTGTGGGGCGAAATGCAGGGAGCCCCCAGGCTGGGGTCTAAGCTCCCTGCCCCCTGGAAGGACCCGACTGAGGGGTCCTGGATGTACTGACAAGCTCTGGTTGGACTGTGTTCCTGGCACCTCTAATAAACCTTCTGTTCTACTGGCTGGCTGAGACTCCCAGTGAATCCGGGGAAGAGGGGTGCAGGCGCTGACTCCCCCACACTCCGTGACATGGGCGACAAACAGTCCGGGCTCAGACCCTCAGGCGGGGCCGAGCAATCAATGGTTCAGTAACAAGCCCAGGCCCTGGGGCAGGGCGACAGTCAGGGGCTCAGACCCTCAGGCGGGGGCTGAACAATCAATGGCTCAGTAACAAGCCCGGGCCCTGGGGCAGGGTGACAGTCAGGGGCTCAGACCCTCAGGCGGGGGCTGAACAATCAATGGCTCAGTAACAAGCCCAGGCCCTGGGGCAGGGCGACAGCCAGGGGCTCAGACCCTCAGGCGGGGCCGAGCAATCAATGGTTCAGTAACAAGCCCAGCCTTCAGCCCCCGCCGCTTCACGCCGTGAGCTCCCTCAGCAAGTCCGCCTGCGACGGGCACCTCTGAGAGCTGTGTACCCCAAAGGGAGCCACGCACCCACCTCCAGCAGCTGCAGGGACATTCACACAGCGGGGTAGGAGCCGTCGGTTTATCAGCTGCCTGGGACACGGCCTAGAAAGTGCTCGGTTAGCACAGAGATCACAACGTTTCAGCAGGGTCCAGCTTGCTCAGCCCAGCGCCCCCTGACCCCTCTTTCCCCCCAGTTCAGGAGAGTCTCCATCTTCCAGCAGCTCCTCAGTCCTTTGTTCTCCAGCTAGTCAAACCCAGCTGGCTTCCTGCAGCAAGCTGGGCCATCCATGGTCGTTAGTTGCTAGGTACCAAAAGCCCAGGTAACTGGCCTGGCCATTGTCTTCTCGGAGTCTCCATGAACATGGGGGCCCAGGCCCCAGACAGCTGGTGTCAATCACATCTTTACCGCTGGGTCTCTGCAGAGAGTGAATAACCTTTTCCCACTGTGAGGGGTTCCACCCCGGGGAGCGACCTGGAACTGGGGTACCACAGAGCCCCCTGACCACCCGCCTGGGCTCCCTCCCACACTGTGCTGCTGTGACAAGCTGCAAAGCCCCCCAGTCACACTTCCACCAGCATCACACGGGTGGGGACACACCCAGCCGCTGCCACACGCAGGCTCCCAGCCTAGGACCCCAGAGCAGAACCATCCTGCCCTGGTCCAATCTGGCCAGTCTATGGGTGTAGCACCCGGTCCGCCTCTCCCTCAATGTGACGAGGACCCTGCACACTTGTGGCAACCAAGCTGAGATTTTCCCCAAGCACTCCAGTCAAACGCGCACTGGTTTGGATAAAACATAAAATAAGTTTATTAACCAGAAAAGAGAGATTTTAAGTGATAGCAAAGAGATCAAGGCAGATTACCTGAGTAAAACTGCAAACTGAGCTTAACACACTAGAGAGGTAGGATGCAAATTAGCAAATTCTCACCCGGAGTGATAAACAGTCTGGCAGATTCCTAAGGCACAAGCTGCCTCGGCTTTGCACCTTGGGTTTCCCAGGTTTTCATACACAGGCTAAAACTCCCTCTAGCCTGGGACCATCACGTCCCACAGCTCAGTCCTTGCCCCTCCGGTGTTTCCAGGTGTGGTGTTGCAGAGAGAGTGAGGTCCCCACATGACGTCGTTTCCCCCTTTTCTACCTTCTCCCAACATGCTGGGAAGCTCTTGTGCTGTGACCTGGGTCAGACAGTTCCCGTTGTGCAGTGCTATCTCTGAGAGTTTCTGTTGTACACAGTTCCTGAGGTAAGTGATGGGATCCCCGGGGTGCAGCCTGGGACCGTGGGACCACTGTGCCCCCTTAGCTCTCTCCAGCCTGGGCTGTCTCTCGCAATGCCTTGCAAGCCCCACAGCCAGCTAGATTGCATGGATGCTCCCAGAGCCTCTCATGAATCACACAGAGAAAGGCACCCGCCAAATCCCCCCAGCTCCAAGGGTATATCTTCACTGGGAAGCTGTCGACAAAACGTTTGTCTTTCACGGGTACTTAAAAAAGCCCCCTTGCAGTGAAGACGTACCCTTCGAGTCTACTGAGCGCCCTTGCTGCTTGCAGCATAGGTGGGGGCAGGAGAAGGGCCCAGCATGGGGCCCCCGTGTGTGTTTTATACCCTCAGCCCATGTGCTTGGAACACACAAGTCCAGGCCTGTCTGGGGCATCTCTGAGTCTCCAGGCCAGGCTGAGCAATTCCCCTGCTGAGGCCTCATGCAGGTGAGTCATTGCATTGCAGCTCCCAGGCTGGACAATGGCTGTTGGTTGTTTGACACCCGCCCGGGTGTTGGTTACTTTCCTTGCTGTTGCCTCTGGGGAGCGAATATCTGGCTGATTCCCCAACTTACAGCATGTTTTAGTGACAACCACAGAACACAATCTAATAACTTCATCTGCATTGATGATATACATATTTAGATAGAACAGTGACTTTCAGCCCATCATAACCTTTCCCTGATACCTCACATGGCCTGATTTCTGTGCAATATCACAATTTATACAGATGAGGAACATGGGGGTTACAAGACGCTCCCGCAAGGTATAGATGACACAGTGAGTAAAGGTTACGCCGATGAATAATTTGGGATGTTCCACATGTACTGAACCGTGGTACCGAAAGATGCTGAATGGGATAAATATCGGCTGTGTTGTGTTAGTTTAATGTGAATCGTTTCAGAGAGTGTTTGTGGAATGGTAAAAGAAACAGCTGATGTAATGGTAGTGACTTGTACTAGTGCAGAATGGAGAAAGAAAAACAACTGGTGACCGTTTGGGTCAAGGTGTAACTGGTGTGACGCTCTGTACCTCGGGGGAACACCCAGCACCCCGGTCAGGGTTCCCTCCCCACTCTGAACTCTGGGGTACATAAGAACGGCCATACGGGTCAGACCAAGGGTCCATCTAGCCCCGTATCCTGTCTGCCAACAGTGGCCAATGCCAGGTGCCCCAGAGGGAATGAACAGAGCAGGGAATCATCAAGTGATCCATCCCCTGTCGCCCATTCCCAGCTTCTAGCAAACAGAGGCTAGGGACACCATCCCTGCCCAGCCTGGCTAATAGATTCATGGATGGATCGGTCCATCAGTGGCTATCTAGCTCCCTTTTGAACCCCGTTATAGTACTGGCCTTCACAACACCCTCTGGCAAGGAGTTCCAGAGGTTGACAGTGTGTTGCGTGAAAAAATACTTTCTTGTGTTTGTTTTAAACCTGCCACCTATTAATTAGGGTTGGGGGGGTCTCGGAAGGGGGTGGTCAGGAGACAAGGAGTGGGGGGCGGGGTTGGATGGGTCAGGAATTCTGAGGGGGGCAGTTAGGGGATGGGAAGTGGGAGGGGGCGGATAGGGGGCAGGGGCCAGGCTGTTTGAGGAGGCACAGCCTTCCCTACCCGGCCCTCCATGCAGTTTTGTAACCCCGATGTGGCCCTCGGGCCAAAAAGTTTGCCTACCCCTGCCCTAAATTTATATTCTACCAGCTTAGGTTAAAAACTTCCCCAAGGCTCAAATTCCTTTCCTTGGACGGTGTTGCTCCCACCACCAAGTGATTTATACAAAAATTCAGGGACCGGTCACTTGGAATCCCTATTCCCCCAAAATATCCCCCCAAGCCCCTTCACCCCCTTTCCTGGGGAGGCCTGAGAATCATATACCAACCAGTTGCCTTAGCAATATGAGCACACACACACACACACACTCTCTCTCTCTCTCTACAAAGATCCCCTTGGGAGGGGAAGCAGGACTGGGTCCAGGCAGGAGGCCAAACTGCGCCCACTGAGCTCTACGGAGCACCAGAGACTGTGGGGTCATTCCCCTTCCCGTCTCCCACACTGGCCGGTGATGAAAGGAACTGTCGGCTGTGACTCTTGCCGCTACACTAAGGGAGGTCACATTGGGGCCTCATCGAGTTTCTGAGGCCACTGAATCCTCCCAGAAGCGCGGGACCCACCAATACAGGCTCGGGACTTTGTCCCAGCTTGCAGCGTCCAGCGGGTGTAACTGGGCACTGCGAGACGGAGGTTCCCAGGGTTGTGTCTGGGACCGGAGGTATTGGCTAGTGTCATTCGGTCGCACAATCCAAGGAGCAGCTTACATGCCAAAGGCTGAGTGAGAACTGCCCTGGAGTGGGGTTCTCACAGCAGAGCAGGGTCAGGCCGGCTCCCAGAGTCAAGGACTGGGGTGACCTAGCAGATCACTGGTCCGGATAGCAACAGAGGGGAACGTCACAACTGGAAAGGAACAAAAAGACGAGTGAACACGGGCACAAACTGGAGAACACCCTCCAGACACTGAGACGACCTTCAGGAAGTGGAGAGCTTCCCGCTACCCCGGCACTCGGGCCCCTACCGGTTCCGTCTGATCTCGTTTATCTACCAGATGCATCTGGTCAGAAACGACAAATAACGATTCTGTCTGAAAATCTATAAAGGTGAAAAACTGATTAAGCCTAAATTGGGTGGACGTGTGCCTCAGTTTCCCACTTTACAGGGCATTCCAGCCCCCCACAGGCCATTCCAGCCCCCCGTTGCCCCTGGTGGTGACCCCTGGCTATGTCACTGTCACCTCAACCCTACCCAGACTCTCGGCTAACCCTGAGGCCACGTAGGCCCCCCCCCCCCCCCCGTGACAATGGGATTGACATTTGTTACCTCTCTGGTAGGTCTTCCCTTTATAGACCCGGCATGCACACAGCACTAGGAAAGCGACGAGGAGGAGGATCCCTGCGACAAGAGCCACTGTGTCACCTGCCCACCCTGCGCCAGGAGAGAGAAAGCGTCAGGCCGCGTTACCAGCCTCACAGCCGGGAGCAGCGGAACGGGGGTGCGGGACGGGGAGCCATGGCCCGTGCGCTGTTTAACACGGCAGTAATGTGGGGGCGGGGGGCCGTGCTGTCCCCCCCACCTTGCAAGCCTCGGGCAGGAGCAGAGCGGCGCCGGCCGGGGGAGCTGATAAAGCTCCCTCACCTCAAAGCGCAGCCCCTGTCAGCAGCGCCAGCCACTTCCTGGTGGGGGCTGAGGTGGGCCTGACCCCCCTTCCCCACGAGACCTGGCCCCTGTGCGGGGTCCCACCCCTGGGGTCCCAGCCACTGGCCAGTGTGCCTGGCTGTGACGTAACTGCAGAGCCCTGGGGGAGGGGAGACAAAATTCCCCTTCACCCCCCTAAAAATCCTACTGCCACTGGCCCCCTGTAGTGCTGAGGGCGCCACCCCTTGATACTGGCCCCACTTCACCAGCCCCCCAACCCTGAGGGCTCCAGCATCTCCCCTCCTCCCCGCCAATTTTCTCTGCTCTCGTGTGTTCGGTCCCCTCGTTAGCTCGCTCTCCCGTCCCCACGGCCCCAGGAATCTCTCCCCTCCGATGGGAGCTGGGGTGTGACGAGGGAAGAGTCTCCCCTGTGAGCAGGGACTGATAACAGGCAAGGGGTCCCCACGGGAACCATTCCCCCCGGACAGACTCTTACATGAGATAGTCAGGGTGACCTCCTCCTGCAGGGGCTGAGCCAGAGCCGAGTGGCTGACGCGGCAGGTTAAGATGCTGCCTCTGTCCCAATCCATGGGGGTGAAGGTGTAGGTCAGGGTGAGGTGAAAGGTCCCGTCCGGGTTCCTCTGCGGGGATGAATACGTGGATTCAGGCCGAACCCGCCCGTCTCTCAGCCAGGTGACGGCGATGTCCCTGGGGTAGAATCCCCACACGTGGCAGGGGAAGGAGCTCGCTCTAAATATCATTCCCGATCGCTGGGGAATGGAGATCCTGGGAGCGGCTGGAAATAAGGGAGAGAGGCAGAGTTTGAATCTGATGCACCGAGAGTCGAACTGCCCTGGTCGGTCTGAGCTCCCTGGGATCCTGCAGGAGCGAAAGGCCTGTTGGCCTGGCTGGGCCAAGGACACGTTTGTGTGGCCCCCGACCGACCCTGTCCCATCGGAGATCGGCAGGGAGCTCTGCCTGCCCCGTAGCTCCTTCTCCGCAGTGATCAGTCTGGGGTCAACAGCTCCCCTCTGCTCCCCGCATGCTGCTGGCTCCCCAGCAGCAGCACCCCAGAGCCGGGCAGGACGTGGGGCAGGACGGGTAATTCCGCTGTAGAAAAGTCCCGGGGCTCCCGCCAGGCAGCGGCTGCCAGGAGGCAGCAGGGTGGGAACCAGGTTTCAGTCTCAGGAGCTGCTGTCCCGGAGTGTGGCTCAGACCTGAGCTTTGGGGAACTCTGGCCAGGCCCATGTCGGGTTATTCCCTAGTTAATCGGCTCTGATCGTTTGTGCCTCTGTGCCGAAGTGGGAATTCTCTGTACTATTTTTATGAGTCCGTGTGTGCCCCAGTTTCCCTGGGCACTTTGCATTGTTCCCAGTGGGCACAGCAGGGTAAAAAGGAGACGAGAGGTGTTTGCGTCACACAACTGGCTGGAGGGGGACGAATGGGTCGTTAAATGACTGGCTGAAGCCGGAGGGTCCACGAAGCCAAAGGGAGCCCCGAGGGCTGAACAGCTCACACCTGCCCCCGGGAAATTCCAGCCGGCAGAGCGGGTGACCCCAGCGGGGCTCTGCGGGAGGACAATGGACCCAGGTGACAGGAGGCTGGGATAAGAACTGGCTTTGGAGGCACAGCAGCTCTGCCCTGGCCTGGGACTGACAAAGGGACAGGAACAGGGAGAGGAAACCCAGGTGACACCACCCTCCACAGGGGGTGTCACCCCACAGGGCCTCGGAGATTCGCTGGGCTCTGTGGCTCACTGGACGGTTTGGTTACATGCCTGCGGGGCCGTCAGGTATCCTCGGAGGGCAAGTCTACACTATAAAATTAACGAAGTTACATCAACATTGTCCATGCTACGGCCCTGGTGTCGGCGCTGTGCACCTGTGAAGAAGTGGGAATGCTGCGTGTGCCTCAGTTTCCCCGATGTGTTACTCAAGTATCTAGGTGGTGGGACAAGGGGGTGTGATCACTGCAGAGACCCCTAGCGGGCAGGTATGACTGCGACTGGCAGCCTGGGCACAGAGAACGTCCGTCACTCTGTGTCCTGGCAACTGGTGGCTGCGACCCCCCCCTCCAGCCCGAGGTGGTGGAGAACGAAGAGACCCGGTGACCGGCTTGCCCAGGAAAGAGACAAAGCCCAGAGGCAGGGCAGCTGAGCAGGACTGAGGCTGGGCTGCTGGAAGATGGTCAGTCTCCTGGTGTGGGACTCGGGGGTGTGGGGAGAAGCCCATGGCCCTGGGCTCTGGATCCCCCCCAAGACAGACTTTGCTGAACGTTCCTAATTTCTGTGCTAAGAAGCTCTGTTCCAGGCTGTGTTCCTGACGACTAATAACCCGTCTGTGTCACACGCTGGCTGGGAGTCACTGCTGACTGCAGAGTGCGGGGCAGGGCCCTTTGGGGGCATGTAGGATTCCCCAGGTGTCCCAGCCAGGTGGACTCTCACTGCAGGAAGCTCATGGTGTGAACAGGGGATTGAATGCTCCCAGGACGGATCCAGGAAGCTCTGAAGACACGGAGGCTCCATGCCCTGGTGAGAGTGAGCCCTGAGCGGAGACATGCTGCCCCAGACTCCTGCCTGACTTCATTCAGAGCGGTGCCAGAGCACCGAGACTGGGACTCCTCACAGCTGGTGGCAGCGGTGGGATACCTGCACCCCGTGGACGGTTGGCTGCTGAGGCCACCGGGAGCGTCCAGCCGGAAGCGACTGGGAGCGGTGAAAGGAAGGAGAGTTAGAGGGAAGAGCAAAGAGGTGGCCTGGAACCGTCTCCCTAAGAAAGACACGGCAGAGCTGTTCAGGGGAGAGGGCTGCTCATTGGAAGGTGCATCAAGGTAGAGCTGATTGTGCAGCTGGAGATGGAGGCTCGATCTCAGGAGCAGGATCCTGACCCACACGGGGCTGCCCAAGTGTCTGGGAGCAGTCGGAGCGGCCGCCAGGCATCCCCGAGACTCGCGTCCCCTCCCAGCAGGGGGTCTTCACAACCGGGTTCCCCGTCAGCGGGCTGGACTTGGAACTGAGGCTAAACGAGCCACAAGATGGAACGAGAGGCCCTAGGCGCTGACTCTGTGGGTGCTCCGGGGCTGGAGCCCCCCTATCAGCTCCTGCCCACCCACCCCCAGTGCCTCCTGCCCGCCGGCGGCCCTGCGGATCAGCGCCTGCCCCCTCCCTCCCCGCCCATCGCAAACAGCTGTTTCGCAGCGTGCAGGGAGGCTGGGAGGAGGGGGGAGGAGCCGGGACATGGCGCACTCGGGGGAGGGGGCAGAACTGGGTGGGGGTGGAGCAGGGACGGGAAAAGGCGGGGCAGGGGTGGGGTCTTGGGGAAAGGGGCGGAGCGGGGGCGGGGCCTGGGTCAGAGCAGGGAGTCGAGCACCCCCCGGCAGTTTGAAAAGTCGGCGCCTGTGTGGCGAGGACCGTGGGAAACAGCGAAAGCAAAAGGAAGAGCTGGAGGAGAAGCAGTGGCAGCAAGAACTTTACTGTCCTTTGCTGGCTGAGTCACGGCTGAGTGCCAAGTGGGGGTGCAGGGCCCACCTAAGTCCCGCCCAGATGGACCCGCCGTGGGACGTGCCCGGGGAGAACAGGGATGCTGAATGCTCCGAGGTCAGACCCAGGAAGGCCATAGCACGCTACACCGGAGTCTGGGCTGAGCCTCACACCGAGCAGTTCCAATGCACCGAAACTGCGACTCGTGAGAACTGGGGCGAGCGGTGGGGAAAACTGCAACCCAGGGACAGTTGGCTGCCGAGGTGTGACAAAGCAGGGAGTTTTCTTGTTGTTTTCACTGGTTTTCATGCGGGGTGGGGGGGTGGGACTCAGTTTCCCTGGGTGTTACTGATTTAACAAGGTGGAGGGAGAGGGAGTTTGTGGTTACAGAGGGCCAGCGAATGGCCGGGGAAATGGATACCCCAGCACCTGGTGACCTGAATTACTTTCCAAAAACTTACCAGAAATAGCATCCTGAAAAGTTGGGACCTGGATTGGGGTACCCTCCGCCACCCCTTCCTCTGTCCCTGAGAAGTCAGCTGTGTGTCTGCTCCCCTCCAGGAGGTCAGGTACACATTTCCCTCTCCAAACCTGGGTCACAGGCCAACTCACCCATTCGGTCCTGGGCATCCTCTCCCAAGTGACCAGTGAGGAGACATTCCTGTACCCCCACTATTCCTTCCCCAGCTCCCTCCTCGGGGCCCCCTCTAAGACACATTTCCCTGTGCTCCCTAGGAAGGGGCCTGTCCCTTGTTCATCTGCAGAGCTCTGCCTGCTAACAACTGGGACCGTTTCCTTAATCCCTGACAACACCTCTCCTGCCCCTGCGCCTGAGGGCATGTTGCCTTCTGCTGGAAAGGAGCCAGTCTCAGCCCCTCCCACGCTTGGAAGCGCCCTGCTTCCCTGTGTTACAGAGTCACAGGAATCCTCACCCACCTCAGTGGTTTCTGAGATCCCCTACCCCTTCCCTGGGCTCTCCTCTGGGACACACTGCTCTCTGCTCCCTAGAGCCGGTTTTGCCTCTGGTTGAGCTGCGACCTGCTGGCAGCTAACAACCTGGACAGTTCTCTCCTTGGCAGGCATTGCAGCCCCATCCCTTCCTGATGTGGTGTTGCCTCCAGCCACAGTGCAGAGCTGGTCTCAACCACCCTCCCACCTGGAAGCATGTGGATTCCCCCAGCTGCAGAGGAATCAAGGAGACTCTCTCCCATTCTCTCAGCAGTTCCTGAGACCGAACCCTTCCCTCGGGGGTCCCAGCATAACACTCCCTCCTGCTGCAAGCAGATCCTTTAACCCGAGCTACATGGAAAAAATCATTACCAAGAAGCAAGTCGACTAGGAGGTGTTCCATTACCCCCACTTTCCAAACCTTCCCACACCACATGGATGTTAGCTAGTGGTACGAGGAATCTGCTTTCGCCCACCCCCACAATCTCTGCTGTTTGGCCAGGCAGCATACTGGCCTTTGGGACCACACTCCGCTTCACCAGAGATCTGGGCCCCTGTATCCCTCTGCCCTAAGTACTCCCTGCCATTAATCTCGACAACCTTAACATGCTCCATGTCTGGTTCGGCAGAGGCTAACCTCACAGAACCAACATAGAATCATAGAATATCAGGGTTGGAAGGGACCTTAAGTAGGTCATCGAGTCCAACCCCCTGCTCAAAGCAGGACCAACCCCACTTTTTTTGCTCCAGATCCCCAAATGGCCCCCTCAAGGATTGAACTCACAACCCTGGGTTTAGCAGGCCAATGCTCAAACCACTGAGCTATCCCTCCCCCATGATAGGCTTCAACTGCTTGGGGGGTTTCTGTGCTGAGGACAGCAGAACTAACCTGAGCTTTTGTTTGCCTGCTTCCTCCTAGCACCGGGCATTTATTCCTCAGGGGATCAGTGGAATTACACCGAGAGCACCTCTTGGGCTCCTCTGCTCTTACAGGAGATTTGGGATGAGGAATAGAGGAATGGTATGTATGCAGGACATAAGCGTTCCCATTTGTGGATTTTTGGAGTGATGGGAATCGCTGGGGTTGGTGGGGTCTGGTTCTGCTTCTCTAGCAGGTCCAGTTGGTGTTTTCGCTCTCTCTGTCTCTCTTTCCTCCCACTTCTCCTTTATCTCCAGTTCTTTCAGTTCCCATAGTCTCTGATGTTCTCTCTCCTTCTCTGCAACCCGAAGCCTAAAAAGCTCCAACTTTGCAATCGCTTCACTGCTTTTAGTCATTTTCCTGCTTTTCTGTCCCTACTTCCCTTTCCCGAAATAAGCAAACAGAAAATAACAAACCCGGTAGCCTCCTCCTGACACTCCTTAGCCACCACACTTAAAGCCTCACTTAAAATCTTTGCACCAGTGTTTGAAGCTCAGTACAAATCTTGCTCAGTACAACAAGCTGTGTAATTCACCCTGCTCGCTGTGCCACTGTGATGGGATCCCGGGGTGCGTCCTGGGACCATGGGACCACTGTGCCCCCTGAACTCTCCCCAGCCGGGCTGTCTCTCACAGTGCCTGGCTAGTGACCAGCAGCAAACCCCTCTAGGCGCTGTGATCACTCAGCACTACCGCATGTGGGGACCCCACAGCCAGCTAGATTGTGTGAATGCTCCCAGAGCCACTCACGAATCACACAGAGAGAGACACCAGAGCCAAATCCCCCCAGCCTTGCACCTCAGGAATATACCGTCTTGCACGGCTCAAGATGAGCAATGGAAATGTATTAATTGGTTCCCCACTTCATCAATGGAGAGTGGATATACACCCACCTTTGCAAACCTGAGCAGATTCACCAAACACTTCATAGAAACTCACTGGTAAAGATAAACAGTAAGACAAATGTATTGACTATAAAAGATATATTTTAAGTGATATTCAGTGATAGGGAAAAAGTCAGGGTTAGTTACCAAAAGAAATGAAATATAAGCACACAGTCTAAACTCTCAGCCCTACCAGGCTGGGTAATATCTAGACTAAGCAGTTTCTCACCCCATGGATATGGCAGTTCCTAGTACACAGATTTCACCCTTGAAACCTGGGCCAGTCCCCTCAGTTGGGGTCTTCAGAGCGCCCTTGCTGCTTGCAGCGTAGGTGGGGGCAGGAGAAGGGCCCAGCATGGGCCCCTGGGTCTGTTTTATACCCTCAGCCCACGTGCTTGGAACACACAAGTCCAGGCCTGTCTGGGGCATCGCTGAGTCTCTAGGCCAGGCTGAGCAATTCCCCTGGTGTGGCCTCATGCAGGTGAGTCACTGCATCCTAGCTCCCTGGCTGGACAGTGGCTGCTGATGGGTTGATTGATACCTGTGACAGAGCTCCGTTGGTCCTCTGGGCCGCTGGGGGGGTGGTGGGATGCTCCTGTCTCACGGACAGGCCTTGGTCACACCCTTCTGTTCCCCGGGAGTTAGCGTAGGGAGGGGTGTCGGCACGAGTCCGTGACGCACCCCTCAGGCAGGGGAGCGCCGGCAAGAGTCTGTGGCACTGTTGGGGTTTGCCTCCCCAAGGCGGGTTGGCCAGGGTAGGGGAACGCAGGCCCGCCCACCTTCTCTGCGTTCCAGCCCAGGGCCCTGACCCGCCACTGGGTCAGCGGGGATCCGTCCGCAACACACTGACCCCCTAGACTCCCCACACTCCAGTTCTGCCCTGGGCTACTTCCCACCCGGTCTCTTGATTGGGTCCCTCCAGCTCTCCGGGGTACTCGGCCGTTGGCAGGTGCAGCTCACCCTCGGCGCCAGGCTCCCCCCAGCTCAGGTTACTGCCGGGCTCCTCCCGTTCCTCGGGGTATTCTGCTGCTGGCAGCTCTGGTAACCCCGGTCCGTCCTCCGGGGCCAGCTCCGCCTGGTCCAGGGCCTCCCCTGGCTTGGCAGCCGGGTCTGCAGGGAGCAGCCAGCGGTCTGTGTCTGCCCCCCTCCATGGTGCTGCCCGGACTGGGCTAGGGGCCCCGCCCTTTATACTTCCTGTTCCACCCCCTCCCCTTCCGGGGGGTGGAGCCGGCTTGACCTGGCCCCGCCCACTCCGGCCGAGAGAGTGGCTCTCTGGTTCGCAGGGAAGCCACCCTGGCCCCCTACATACCCCACCTGGGCGTTGGTGACTTTCCTTGCTGTTGCCTCTGGGGAGTGAATATCTGGCTGATTCCCCAACCTACAGCATGTTTTAGTGACAACCACACAACACCATCATAACTTCATCTGCACTAATGATACACATCTATGGAGAGACATGACTTTCAGCAGCTCATAACCTTTCCCCTGACACCGCACAAGGCCTGCTTTCTATGGGAGATCACGACCATGTAAAAATGAGGAGTATGGGGGTTCCAGGACGCTCCCCCATGGTATAGACGGTCACAATAACCATGTCCCAACAACGATTCAATATTTTGTCAGGCAGAATTACAGCCTTGTGCTGTCCCCAGCCTGGGGCCTGCAGAGTGTGTGTGTGTGTGTGGGGGGGCGTAGCTGGGGGTCAGAGGGTGCCGGCTGCCCCGGCATTTCTGTTATAAAGCCACAGTCAGATCTGAGTACTCCCACCGCCCCCCAATCCTGTACTGGGCCCCCTCAGCCCTGGGGGCGCCAGCATCCCATCCCCCACCCCCAATATTTCCCCTAATGTACCATCACGGGGCTCTGCTGGGGTCCCATGTCAGACTCAACTGAGTGCACCCCTCAGCACATAACATCCAGCAGGGAGCCCAGCGCCCCCTCACCTGTGACATCCAGGGGGAACTCCTCCCGCAGGGACTGAGCCAGAGCCGAGTGGGTGACGTGGCAGGAGAAGATGCTGCCCAAGTCGTTCACGGTGGGGGTGAAGGTGTAGGTCAGGGTGAGGTTAAAGGTCCCGTCCGGGTTCCTCTGGGGGGCAGAGCGGGTGGCGTCGGTCAGAACCCGCCCGTCTCTCAGCCACGTGACGGTGACGTCCCCGGGGTAGAATCCCCACACGTGGCAGGGGAAGGAGCTCGCTGTGTCTGTCCCGGCTGATCGCTGGGGGATGGAGAGTCTGGGAGCAGCTGGAACGAGAGAGACAGTCCTGGGGCCGTGTCCAGATGTATAGTTTTGGGTTACCCCCATGAGCCAATCTGAGCGTAAGATACACAGCGATACGCAATTCAGTATTGTGGGGAACGAAACACCCCGGGTCACCGGTGAGGTTTTACCCCAGGAGGACGTAGGAAGGCGCTTCAGACACGGTGACGGAGGTGCGAGGGACAGAAGGTGTCAGGGCCGTGCAGGTCAGGAGGGGGCTCGGTTACAATTTCCCCTGCTCACATCTATTAGGAGCAGGACGAGAGTGGCCAGCAGAACCCGGCACTCAGCTCTGTGAGTGCACTTCATGTACCTGTTGGGCAGCTGGATTCCCCCTGAAGGAATTACATCCGGGGGCAGGATGCAGAGATTTTATGGCCAGAAGGGACCATTATGATCATCTCGTCTGGCCTCCCGCACACCCAGAGCCGAGAGCCCCCCCCCTCCGCAGCACTGCAGTTGTTGACATTGCCTATGCTGAGCAGAGGGGTTCTCCCATCACTGTAGTTAATCCACTTCCCCTAGAGGTGGTCGCTAGGTGGACAGAAGAATTTGTCCATCGACCTAGCGCTGTCTACACCGGGCATTATCTCAGTTTAACTCCGTCACTTAGGGGGTGTATTTCTCACACCCCAAGTGACAGAGCTGGGTCAGTCTAACCTTTTAGTGTAGCCCAGGCCTTAGTTCCTTTAGTCTGGGGTTTTTATCTCCCTCCTGCCATGTGCTTTGAGCTGCAAACTCAGCTGATGTGGGGACTCCACTCGCCTGACGCATCTTCACGGGTTGAGGAGCAGAACCATAGGAAGAGTCGTTTGTCCTTTTGTGGACGGGTTCTCAATCCAGGTGTTAGGAGTTTCCAGCTGCAAGATCCAACCCTGCCCTGTCTGGTAACGATGGGCATAGGCGCTGACTCCGTGGGTGCTCTGGGGCTGGGGCACTCACGGGGAAAAATTGGTGGGTGCTCAGCACCCACCGGCAGCTCCCCGCCCCAGCTCACCTCCACCTCCTCCCCTGAGCGCACCGCCACATCCTGCTTCTCCCCGTTCCCTCCCTCCCAGCACTTGCACCGCGAAACAGCTGTTTCACGCAGCAAGCCTGGGAGGCAGCGGGGAGGAGGGGGAATGCGGCGGGCTTGAGGGAGGAGGTGGGGATGGGGCGGGGATTGGGGGAGGGGTCCAATAGAGGCAGGGAGGGGCGGAGTTAGGCCGGGGACTTTGGGGCAGGGGTGGAGTCGGGGCAGGGGGGTGTGCGAGCACCCACCAGCGCAGAAAAAGGTTGGTGCCTGTGTCGATGGGTCTCCTCTTTCGGGAGGGGCACGACAATTTCTGTGTCAAAGCAGCTCTTCACACAACGTCCCTCTCCGGCGATTCCTACGGTCACAGAGGCTCACACGGCACCCGCTCCAGTATCACATCACAATACGGGACACAGCGCTTACAAGTGAGATTCATGCAGGTGGCAACTCACGAGCGTGTGACAGAGTCCAAACACCAAACACTTCCTTAGATTTCTAATACCGATCTGTGGCGGAAACCACCCCTGTATTCACACCCCGCACCCCACCGCAATAACCTTTGTACAGGATATGCCTGGGGAGGGGTCATTTGGAAACTAAGAACTCACTGCTCAATAATACCCTGGTGAAATGTGTGTAGCGACATTACATGTCAAGTTCTGGATCCCCCCGAATAACGCTGGGTGCCACGTTCCAGCCCACGTAGCCCCGATTAGACGGGACTGGACAGGCCGGTCTTTAACAAAGGAATGTGCGTTTACCTCCATTTACATATAAGTTGTAAACAGGGACCTCAGACAGCGAGAGGGGGGAGCCAGGAGACAAGGAAAATCTGCAAACAGAGGTGAGAAGAAACAGCGTGCAGCCCCCTCCCCCCCAGACACGTCACCTTCTTTACTGTCTGAACTTTAACTAGGGGTGACCCTCAGGAAAGTGCATTTCAAAAGGTGACTGAACTATACAAATGAGGGGCACAAACACCCCGAGCTCTCGCCCCTACCCAGCTCTCTCTGTCTGACGCAAGCAGACAAAAGAAACAGCCTTTGGACGTTGGGAGCAGATCCTGGCCTGGGAATCTGGGCAGCAGTGTTACTGGGAACCTGTGCGAAGAACCTCACCTTGAACCAAGTCTAGTTTGTTACGTTCAGAAAATCTTTTATCTTTATTTCTCCTGTAGCCATTTCTGACTTTAGCGCCTCAGACTTGTACTCACTTAAAATATCTCTCGTTGTAGTTAAATAAAACGGTAGATTAAAATGAATCGAGTGCTGTGAATTGTTGGGGTAATTCCCTGTACGGCAGCAGACTGCTGTAGATTTATCCCTGTAGAGGGACAACCGACCTAATCTATCGGTACTGCCCAGGAGAGGGCTGGACAGTGCAGAACACAGACTACTGGGGGAACATCGGGGACAGAGCGCGCGTTGTAAGTAACCACGTACGGTGGAAGCCAGAGCGTAGCTGGTGTTTGCTGCCAGTCTCCAGGGGACAGAGCTGCTGGCCCAGGGCTGTGGCTACACACAGACACACAGGGTGAGACCCGCAGGCTGTTGGTCTGGTTCTCAGGAGCCCAGGGTGGGAGCTACAGCAGGAAGTGCTGGGAGGCACCCCAGGGTGCAGGGAAGGTGGTGACACAGCCGCTGACCGGTCTGGACTCACTGTCCTGGCAATATTAACCCACAGGTGAGCCAGGCCGATTCCAGCTCCGTGTCTGTCAGTGTTCAGCTGAGACACGGGAACCTGGCATGCGCTGGCACCTGGTCTGCCAGCGTCACAGTCCCACCTTCGGGGGGAGAGCCGGCTGTGTCTGAAATCCATCCCTGCCTCACTCTGCCCGGGCCATTGTTCCCATCCTCCCCTGCCTCGTCTACACACACCCTGCCGCTGGTTTAGTTTCACTTTCCCTTAAACCTGACACTCATCAGCTCACCGTGAACGGCTGTACACCGGTCACAGCCTGCAGTAAGAGCGTCCGCTGGGGGGTCGTGTGGGGTTACTGAACTCGGTTTCAATTCACACCTTTAGTTAAACCAGAGCGACCCTGTGTAGACAAGTCCTCACCCCCACCCCCTCCTCCCACCTGCTGGATTGTGGGACCAACGCAGCAACAGCCAGTCCTGTTACCAGCCAGGGAATGGCCGAGCTCTTCTCCTGTCCTTACCAAGCACACGGAGGGTCGTCTCTCCCTGCATCTGCTCCGCACCGTAACCAACGAGACATTTATACGGCCCCTCATCTGACACCATCACCCTGGAGAGGAACAGGGAGGCATCCCCCGTCTTCAACTCCTGCTCCGACATGCTCGCTCCGGGCTGGGATTCGCCCCTCCCCTGGTCGTACTGCGCGATCCTCTCCTCAAACAGATACCACTGAACACGCAGGGAGCTCAGATCGACTGGCCCTCCGACGTTGAACCGACATTTCAGCAGCACCCCAGCGCCCAGCAGGGCCCGGGAGGAGGGTTCTGTGACTATCTGCAGCCGGGAACCTGCACAGGGAAAGAGAAAATCACGCTCTGGGGCTCTGTGCAGGGCCGGGCCGTGTGGGTGGGGAGGTCGCTGACTGGGGATGGACGAGCCAGTGATGGGATCTTGTCCCGCAGGGATGGGGAGATGGTGGGGTACCCGGGGGAGATGCCAGCTGTGATCTGGCTCCCGTGAGTCTATCAGTTACTAGACACCCCACCCTTTCTCCTTCCCAAATCATCCCACATGGGATCCCTCAGAGCCAGGACAAAGCATCAAAGGGAGGTTTTGCAAATAGCGCTGGGCTTCTTCCCGCATTTGCTCCGGCCCTGTTCACGCCCCTCGAGCGATCTCCGTGGCCCTGTCTGCACTGGCCTGGCTCACCCCACTGGGGGCACAGTGCTGGGGCAGAGCTGGGGCGGAGCCGGGTTAAACGATACAGCGTAATAAACACTTGCCCCCCCCTCCCGTCTACACACACGATCCCTGCTGGGCTACGGCACAGAGGGGACCCAGCAGAAGGGCTCTGACCCCCCTGCTTCCTTCTGAGCCTGAGCCAGCCCCAAACGGAGTGGTCATGGGGGTGGGGGACCTCCTCTGGGGGCAGGTTAGTCCGTGGATGTTCCTGTCCCAATATCGGGGGCCAGCTGCTGGGGGAGGCAGGACCCCAGACAAGAGGGGCACTGGGATGCTCCGGCCTGGCTGTTCCCAGGGTCCTGTCCCCGGGCCAAGGTCAGGAGGTGACCGGCTGGGTCACCGCTGAGATGTTGTGCCCTGATAGACACCAGGATATTGGGCAGCAGCAGGTCCCCGGTGCCCTGTCTGAGATCTCAGCGTACCCATCCCTTCGCTCAGACCCCGACCCCCCTCTCCTGCCCCCGGGATTCCCCCCGGCTCCCCCGTTCCCTCCCCCGGCTCCTGTCACACTCTGGGGCGCTCACACGGCTCAGGGCAGACTCGGCGGCTGAGGCCGGGCAGATCTGGGCAGTGACTGACTCACCTGTACCCAGGCCCCGTCCCAGGGACTTTACTCTGCTGGGGAGCCCCGGGTCCTGCCCACCCCCAGGACACCAGGGGGTCTGTACTTACCGGCCACCCCGAGGACGAGGAGGGGGATGAGGAGACCCCCCAGCCCCATGGACCCTGCCCTCCGTCCCCACAGAGTCGTTATCTTCTCTGGGGCTGGCAGGTCTCCTAGTGATTTCCCTTTCACTTTCCATGGATCACAGGGAGCGGCTGTAACAATGGGCAAAGATCGGAGAGAAGAGTTTACAGTTACTGATCCCGTGAGACCCAGACACTCACCAAACCGGGTTAGCCAGGGGAAGGGCCCAGCCTCTCCCCCTCCCCCGTGAGCTCCTTCCCTCTGGGCTGGGGTGAATCCCCTGGGGTTGAGGGGGCTGGGTCCCCCCAGGAATGGTGATGGGGTTCAGCCCCCATCCCACCCCGTGGTGGCTAGGGGTAATTTCCCCCACCGACCCCAGGGGATTCACCCCCAGCCAGAACAGGGTGGGACAGGGGGTTCAGCCCCATCACGATTCCCGAGGGACCCAGCCCCCTGGGGATTCACCCCAGGAGGAAAGAGGCGGGATTGGCCCCAGTATGTGGGAGGCTGGAGTCCCGGGAGGCCCCGTCTCTCCCTCTGGGGGGCTCCTCCTGTGTCAGGGGCTGCCCTGTGGGCAGAGGTGAACCTGTTCTTGCCCGCCCTGCCCCATGGCCCATGTTACTGTTTGTAAGGGGGGTTGTGTGGGGTGCGGGAGTTGTGGGCGTTACTGTTTGTAAGCGGGGCTGTGTGGGGTGCGGGAGCTGTGGGCGTTACCGTTTGTAAGGGGGGTTGTGTGGGGTGCGGGAGCTGTGGGCGTTACTGTTTGTAAGCGGGGCTGTGTGGGGTGCGGGAGCTGTGGGCGTTACCATTTGTAAGGGGGGTTGTGTGGGGTGCAGGAGCTGTGGGCGTTACTGTTTGTAAGGGGGGGTTGTGTGGGGTGCGGGAGCTGTGGGCGTTACCGTTTGTAAGGGGGGTTGTGTGGGGTGCGGGAGCTGTGGGCGTTACTGTTTGTAAGGGGGGTTGTGTGGGGTGCGGGAGCTGTGGGCGTTACTGTTTGTAAGGGGGGTTGTGTGGGGTGTGGTAGCTGTGGGCGTTACTGTTTGTAAGGGGGGTTGTGTGGGGTGCGGGAGCTGTGGGCGTTACCGTTTGTAAGGGGGGTTGTGTGGGGTGCGGGAGCTGTGGGCGTTACCGTTTGTAAGGGGGGTTGTGTGGGGTGCGGGAGCTGTGGGCGTTACTGTTTGTAAGGGGGGTTGTGTGGGGTGCGGGAGCTGTGGGCGTTACTGTTTGTAAGGGGGGTTGTGTGGGGTGCGGGAGCTGTGGGCGTTACCGTTTGTAAGGGGGGTTGTGTGGGGTGCGGGAGCTGTGGGCGTTACTGTTTGTAAGGGGGGTTGTGTGGGGTGCGGGAGCTGTGGGCGTTACTGTTTGTAAGGGGGGTTGTGTGGGGTGCGGGAGCTGTGGGCGTTACTGTTTGTAAGGGGGGCTGTGTGGGGTGCGGGAGCTGTGGGCGTTACTGTTTGTAAGGGGGGTTGTGTGGGGTGCGGGAGTTGTGGGAGTTACTGTTTGTAAGGGGGGCTGTGTGGGGTGTGGGAGCTGTGGGTGTTACTGTTTGTAAGGGGGGTTGTGTGGGGTGCGGGAGTTGTGGGCGTTACTGTTTGTAAGGGGGGCTGTGTGGGGTGTGGGAGCTGTGGGCGTTACTGTTTGTAAGGGGGGTTGTGTGGGGTGCGGGAGCTGTGGGCGTTACCGTTTGTAAGGGGGGTTGTGTGGGGTGCGGGAGTTGTGGGCGTTACTGTTTGTAAGCGGGGCTGTGTGGGGTGCGGGAGCTGTGGGCGTTACCGTTTGTAAGGGGGGTTGTGTGGGGTGCGGGAGCTGTGGGCGTTACTGTTTGTAAGCGGGGCTGTGTGGGGTGCGGGAGCTGTGGGCGTTACCGTTTGTAAGGGGGGTTGTGTGGGGTGCAGGAGCTGTGGGCGTTACCGTTTGTAAGGGGGGTTGTGTGGGGTGCGGGAGCTGTGGGCGTTACCGTTTGTAAGGGGGGTTGTGTGGGGTGCGGGAGCTGTGGGCGTTACCGTTTGTAAGGGGGGTTATGTGGGGTGCGGGAGCTGTGGGCGTTACTGTTTGTAAGGGGGGTTATGTGGGGTGCGGGAGCTGTGGGCGTTACTGTTTGTAAGGGGGGTTGTGTGGGGTGTGGTAGCTGTGGGCGTTACCGTTTGTAAGGGGGGTTGTGTGGGGTGCGGGAGCTGTGGGCGTTACCGTTTGTAAGGGGGGTTATGTGGGGTGCGGGAGCTGTGGGCGTTACCGTTTGTAAGGGGGGTTGTGTGGGGTGCGGGAGCTGTGGGCGTTACTGTTTGTAAGGGGGGTTGTGTGGGGTGCGGGAGCTGTGGGCGTTACTGTTTGTAAGGGGGGTTGTGTGGGGTGCGGGAGCTGTGGGCGTTACTGTTTGTAAGGGGGGTTGTGTGGGGTGCGGGAGCTGTGGGCGTTACTGTTTGTAAGGGGGGTTGTGTGGGGTGCGGGAGCTGTGGGCGTTACTGTTTGTAAGGGGAGTTATGTGGGGTGCGGGAGCTGTGGGCGTTACTGTTTGTAAGGGGGGTTGTGTGGGGTGCGGGAGCTGTGGGCGTTACTGTTTGTAAGGGAGGTTGTGTGGGGTGCGGGAGCTGTGGGCGTTACTGTTTGTAAGGGGGGTTGTGTGGGGTGCGGGAGCTGTGGGCATTACCCTTTGTAAGGGGGGTTGTGTGGGGTGCGGGAGCTGTGGGCGTTACCGTTTGTAAGGGGGGTTGTGTGGGGTGCGGGAGCTGTGGGCGTTACTGTTTGTAAGGGGGGTTGTGTGGGGTGCGGGAGCTGTGGGCGTTACTGTTTGTAAGGGGGTTATGTGGGGTGTGGGAGCTGTGGGCGTTACTGTTTGTAAGGGGGGTTGTGTGGGGTGCGGGAGCTGTGGGCGTTACTGTTTGTAAGGGGGGTTGTGTGGGGTGCGGGAGCTGTGGGCGTTACTGTTTGTAAGGGGGGTTATGTTGGGTGTGGTAGCTGTGGGTGTTACCGTTTGTAAGGGGGGTTGTGTGGGGTGCGGGAGCTGTGGGCGTTACCGTTTGTAAGGGGGGTTCTGTGGGGTGCGGGAGCTGTGGGCGTTACTGTTTGTAAGCGGGGCTGTGTGGGGTGTGGGAGCTGTGGGTGTTACTGTTTGTAAGGGGGGTTGTGTGGGGTGCGGGAGTTGTGGGCGTTACTGTTTGTAAGGGGGGCTGTGTGGGGTGTGGGAGCTGTGGGCGTTACTGTTTGTAAGGGGGGTTGTGTGGGGTGCGGGAGCTGTGGGCGTTACCATTTGTAAGGGGGGTTGTGTGGGGTGCGGGAGTTGTGGGCGTTACTGTTTGTAAGCGGGGCTGTGTGGGGTGCGGGAGCTGTGGGCGTTACCGTTTGTAAGGGGGGTTGTGTGGGGTGCGGGAGCTGTGGGCGTTACCGTTTGTAAGCGGGGCTGTGTGGGGTGCGGGAGCTGTGGGCGTTACCGTTTGTAAGGGGGGTTGTGTGGGGTGCGGGAGCTGTGGGCGTTACCGTTTGTAAGGGGGGTTGTGTGGGGTGCGGGAGCTGTGGGCGTTACCGTTTGTAAGGGGGGTTGTGTGGGGTGCGGGAGCTGTGGGCGTTACCGTTTGTAAGGGGGGTTATGTGGGGTGCGGGAGCTGTGGGCGTTACCGTTTGTAAGGGGGGTTATGTGGGGTGCGGGAGCTGTGGGCGTTACCGTTTGTAAGGGGGGTTGTGTGGGGTGAGGTAGCTGTGGGCGTTACCGTTTGTAAGGGGGGTTGTGTGGGGTGCGGGAGCTGTGGGCGTTACCGTTTGTAAGGGGGGTTATGTGGGGTGCGGGAGCTGTGGGCGTTACCGTTTGTAAGGGGGGTTGTGTGGGGTGCGGGAGCTGTGGGCGTTACTGTTTGTAAGGGGGGTTGTGTGGGGTGCGGGAGCTGTGGGCGTTACTGTTTGTAAGGGGGGTTGTGTGGGGTGCGGGAGCTGTGGGCGTTACTGTTTGTAAGGGGGGTTGTGTGGGGTGCGGGAGCTGTGGGCGTTACTGTTTGTAAGGGGGGTTGTGTGGGGTGCGGGAGCTGTGGGCGTTACTGTTTGTAAGGGGAGTTATGTGGGGTGCGGGAGCTGTGGGCGTTACTGTTTGTAAGGGGGGTTGTGTGGGGTGCGGGAGCTGTGGGCGTTACTGTTTGTAAGGGGGGTTGTGTGGGGTGCGGGAGCTGTGGGCGTTACTGTTTGTAAGGGGGGTTGTGTGGGGTGCGGGAGCTGTGGGCATTACCCTTTGTAAGGGGGGTTGTGTGGGGTGCGGGAGCTGTGGGCGTTACCGTTTGTAAGGGGGGTTGTGTGGGGTGCGGGAGCTGTGGGCGTTACTGTTTGTAAGGGGGGTTGTGTGGGGTGCGGGAGCTGTGGGCGTTACTGTTTGTAAGGGGGTTATGTGGGGTGTGGGAGCTGTGGGCGTTACTGTTTGTAAGGGGGGTTGTGTGGGGTGCGGGAGCTGTGGGCGTTACTGTTTGTAAGGGGGGTTGTGTGGGGTGCGGGAGCTGTGGGCGTTACTGTTTGTAAGGGGGGTTGTGTGGGGTGCGGGAGCTGTGGGCGTTACCGTTGGTAAGGGGGGTTGTGTGGGGTGCGGGCGCTGTGGGCGTTACCGTTGGTAAGGGGGGTTGTGTGGGGTGCGGGCGCTGTGGGCGTTACCGTTGGTAAGGGGGGTTGTGTGGGGTGCGGGAGCTGTGGGCGTTACTGTTTGTAAGGGGGGTTGTGTGGGGTGCGGGAGCTGTGGGCGTTACTGTTTGTAAGGGGGGTTGTGTGGGGTGCGGGAGCTGTGGGCGTTACTGTTTGTAAGGGGGGTTATGTTGGGTGTGGTAGCTGTGGGTGTTACCGTTTGTAAGGGGGGTTGTGTGGGGTGCGGGAGCTGTGGGCGTTACCGTTTGTAAGGGGGGTTCTGTGGGGTGCGGGAGCTGTGGGCGTTACTGTTTGTAAGCGGGGCTGTGTGGGGTGGGGGAGCTGTGGGCGTTACCGTTTGTAAGGGGGGTTATGTGGGGTGCGGGAGCTGTGGGCGTTACCGTTTGTAAGGGGGGTTATGTGGGGTGCGGGAGCTGTGGGCGTTACCGTTTGTAAGGGGGGTTGTGTGGGGTGCGGGAGCTGTGGGCGTTACCGTTTGTAAGGGGGGTTATGTGGGGTGCGGGAGCTGTGGGCGTTACCGTTTGTAAGGGGGGTTGTGTGGGGTGCGGGAGCTGTGGGCGTTACTGTTTGTAAGGGGGGTTGTGTGGGGTGCGGGAGCTGTGGGCGTTACTGTTTGTAAGGGGGGTTGTGTGGGGTGCGGGAGCTGTGGGCGTTACTGTTTGTAAGGGGGGTTGTGTGGGGTGTGGGAGCTGTGGGCGTTACTGTTTGTAAGGGGAGTTATGTGGGGTGCGGGAGCTGTGGGCGTTACTGTTTGTAAGGGGGGTTGTGTGGGGTGCGGGAGCTGTGGGCGTTACCGTTTGTAAGGGGGGTTGTGTGGGGTGCGGGAGCTGTGGGCGTTACCGTTTGTAAGGGGGGTTGTGTGGGGTGCGGGAGCTGTGGGCGTTACCGTTTGTAAGGGGGGTTGTGTGGGGTGCGGGAGCTGTGGGCGTTACCGTTTGTAAGGGGGGTTGTGTGGGGTGTGGGAGCTGTGGGCGTTACTGTTTGTAAGGGGGGTTGTGTGGGGTGCGGGAGCTGTGGGCGTTACTGTTTGTAAGGGGGTTATGTGGGGTGCGGGAGCTGTGGGCGTTACCGTTTGTAAGGGGGGTTGTGTGGGGTGCGGGAGCTGTGGGCGTTACCCTTTGTAAGGGGGGTTGTGTGGGGTGCGGGAGCTGTGGGCGTTACCGTTTGTAAGGGGGGTTGTGTGGGGTGCGGGAGCTGTGGGCGTTACTGTTTGTAAGGGGGGTTGTGTGGGGTGCGGGAGCTGTGGGCGTTACCGTTTGTAAGGGGGGTTCTGTGGGGTGCGGGAGCTGTGGGCGTTACCGTTTGTAAGGGGGGTTATGTGGGGTGCGGGAGCTGTGGGCGTTACCGTTTGTAAGGGGGGTTGTGTGGGGTGCGGGAGTTGTGGGCGTTACCGTTTGTAAGGGGGGTTGTGTGGGGTGCGGGAGCTGTGGGCGTTACTGTTTGTAAGGGGGGCTGTGTGGGGTGCGGGAGCTGTGGGCGTTACCGTTTGTAAGGGGGGTTGTGTGGGGTGAGGGAACTGTGGGCGTTACTGTTTGTAAGGGGGGTTGTGTGGGGTGTGGGAGCTGTGGGCGTTACCGTTTGTAAGGGGGGTTATGTGGGGTGTGGGAGCTGTGGGCGTTACTGTTTGTAAGGGGGGCTGTGTGGGGTGCGGGAGCTGTGGGCGTTACCGTTTGTAAGGGGGGTTGTGTGGGGTGAGGGAACTGTGGGCGTTATTGTTTGTAAGGGGGGTTATGTGGGGTGTGGGAGCTGTGGGCGTTACTGTTTGTAAGGGGGGTTATGTGGGGTGTGGGAGCTGTGGGCGTTACTGTTTGTAAGGGGGGTTATGTGGGGTGCGGGAGCTGTGGGCGTTACTGTTTGTAAGGGGGATTGTGTGGGGTGTGGGAGCTGTGGGCGTTACTGTTTGTAAGGGGGGTTGTGTGGGGTGCGGGAGCTGTGGGCGTTACTGTTTGTAAGGGGGGTTATGTGGGGTGTGGGAGCTGTGGGCGTTACTGTTTGTAAGGGGGGTTATGTGGGGTGTGGGAGCTGTGGGCGTTACTGTTTGTAAGGGGGGTTATGTGGGGTGCGGGAGCTGTGGGCGTTACTGTTTGTAAGGGGGGTTGTGTGGGGTGCGGGAGCTGTGGGCGTTACTGTTTGTAAGGGGGGTTGTGTGGGGTGTGGGAGCTGTGGGCGTTACTGTTTGTAAGGGGGGTTGTGTGGGGTGCGGGAGCTGTGGGCGTTACCGTTGGTAAGGGGGGTTGTGTGGGGTGCGGGAGCTGTGGGCGTTACTGTTTGTAAGGGGGATTGTGTGGGGTGTGGGAGCTGTGGGCGTTACCGTTTGTAAGGGGGGTTATGTGGGGTGCGGGAGCTGTGGGCGTTACCGTTTGTAAGGGGGGTTATGTGGGGTGCGGGAGCTGTGGGCGTTACTGTTTGTAAGGGGGGTTGTGTGGGGTGGGGGAGCTGTGGGCGTTACCGTTTGTAAGGGGGGTTGTGTGGGGTGCGGGAGCTGTGGGCGTTACTGTTTGTAAGGGGGGTTGTGTGGGGTGTGGGAGCTGTGGGCGTTACCGTTTGTAAGGGGGGTTAGGGGGGTTGTGTGGGGTGTGGGAGCTGTGGGCGTTACTGTTTGTAAGGGGGGTTATGTGGGGTGCGGGAGCTGTGGGCGTTACTGTTTGTAAGGGGGGTTGTGTGGGGTGTGGGAGCTGTGGGCGTTACTGTTTGTAAGGGGGGTTGTGTGGGGTGCGGGAGCTGTGGGCGTTACTGTTTGTAAGGGGGGTTATGTGGGGTGTGGGAGCTGTGGGCGTTACTGTTTGTAAGGGGGGTTATGTGGGGTGCGGGAGCTGTGGGCGTTACTGTTTGTAAGGGGGGTTGTGTGGGGTGTGGGAGCTGTGGGCGTTACTGTTTGTAAGGGGGGTTGTGTGGGGTGCGGGAGCCACGGGGGAGGTGTCCGGGGGATAATGGGGCTGGTTGCGGGGTTATTGAGGCAATGGCAGCATTTGGGGGGTGAGGGGTGTTGGGTGCAGGTCACCCATGGGGGTATAAAGGGGTAAAATGGGGGCTCAATGATGAGGGGGTAACATGGGGCTGGGAGAGGGTCCAGGAGCAAGGGGTGTCATGGGGCTTAGTGGGGCTGATAGTGATAACCAGGGCTGTGGGGGGCAGTCAGGAGGGTTAATGAGCTGTGGGGCATCATGGGGTGATGAGGGGTCATGGGGCACTAGGGATGAGGGAGGAACAATGGAGCTGACAGGGATTATGGAGGCCAAGGGGGTTCTGGGAGGTGTTTGGGGGTGTGGGGTCTATGGGGTCAGTAAGGGGCCTCATGGAGGGACAATGGGGCAGGGAGGAGGTTATGGAGCAGAGGGGCTCTGTCAGGGTTGTGGGGACCCACTGGGGTCATGGGGGGCAAACGGAGCTGGGGGGTTGTGGGACAGGGAAGGATTTCTATGGGGAGGTGGGCTATGGGGGGCAGACTCCCAGAGGGGATTTGGAGCTGGGGGGAACAGGGCGCTCTGCTCCCGCTCGCTGGCCCCACAGACATGGTCCAGGCCCCCGGCTCGGTGCCCGCGTTGGGCATCTTATTTCCATCCCTTCCATGCCAGTGTCACCACCACTATTCACAGCGTCCGTCCGTCGGTCGCCAGCCCTTCCCGGGCACGAGAGGGGGCCAGGCTCCCTGCCCCGAGCTCTCTCTGGGCCTGGGCGCAGCTCGCCCGGCTCCACTGCCTTCATGGGCCTTGGGCTCAGGTCTCAGCCAGGGGCTCGTTAATCCTTGGCTCCCCCAGCCTAACGAGCTAATCCGAGGAGGCTATAGATGGGGGGGGAATGTGGGGGGAGGAGGTAACGAGGGGGATTTGTGGGCTCAGAGGAATGTCTGGGTGAAAGCGAATGTATGAGGCAGAACAGGCAGCAGCTGGGCTGGGGGATAAGGCTTCTGTGACGGGTTCGGTCACAGAGATCCCCTTGGGACTGTCACCTGACGTCCTGGAATTACCTCTGAGCCCGTTTTCCCTGCCAGCTTGGGACTCCAGAGCCCTGCCTTGTTGAGCCAGACACGCCAGCCTGCTGCAACACAGACCCAGGTCTGGTCCACCCCCCCGGGCCCCCAAAGCTGCAGGCTTTAAATGAAAACTGCTCAGCAAGATGCCTGTCTTCAGCACCCAGACACCCAGTTCCCAATGGGTCCAATCCCCAAATAAATCCGTTTTACTCTGTATAGAGTTTATACAGGGTAAATTCATAAATTATCTGCCCTCTATAACAGTGATAGAGAGATATACACAGCTGTTTGCTCCCCCGGGTATTAATCACTTACTCTGGGTTTATTAATGAACAAAAGTGATGTTGTTAAGTATAAAAAGGATTTCGGTGGTTTCAAGTAATAACAGACAGAACAAAATAAGTCACCAAGCAAATTAAAGTAAAAACACGCAAGTCTAAGACTAATACATTACGCAACTGATTACAGGTAAATCTCACCCTCAGAGATGTTCCAATAAACTTATTTCACAGACTAGACTCCATCTGATACTGATACTAAGGAGGAGAGACACCCCATTGGGTACCTGAGCAAGAAGATGCTGCCCCGGGAGCAGCACTATGCGGCCATAGAGAAGAAATGCCTGGCCATGGTGTGGGCCCTCAAAAAACTGCAGCCGTATCTATTTGGGCGGCGCTTCACGGTGTACACCGACCATTCGCCCCTGACGTGGCTGCACCAGATGAAAGGGGCTAATGCCAAACCGCTGAGATGGAGCCTTCTCCTTCAGGGTTATGACATGGAGGTTGTCCATGCTAAGGCGACTGCCAATGTTATAGCCGATGCTTTATCACGGGGCCCTGAACTTCCCCATGTCACTGGCTAAGTGACCCTGCTCCGTTCAGACTGGAACGGGGGAGAGATGTGACAAAGTGGAGGATTTTCTTGGTCTTTTCTTGTTTTTTTCAATGGTTTCCATGCAGTGGGGGGGGGGGGACTCAGTTTCCCTGGGTGTTACAGATTTAACAAGGTGATGGGTGTGACAAAATAGGACTGTTGTTAATGTTTTCCCAACCACTGGCCTGGAGAATGGAGACCCCGGCGACTGGTGACCTGGTGACCGGAGGCCCAGCTCAGGAGTCACGGCCGGTTCTGGCCAGTGGGAGGACAATGGGCTGCCGAGAGAGGAGCCCGGTGACCTGACCAGCCGGTTCCCAGCAGAGGGGCCAGAGGACAGAAGAGGGGAGAGGGGGCCCAGGCGACCCTGTTTACCTGGAGAGAAGACAATGGACAGAGGGGGGGTTTGGGGCTGGTGATCTCAGATACCCAGCGGGGCAGCAGGGGGGCTCAGGGCTGGAGGGGGGGATCAGGCAGAGCCCCCCTGGATGCAGGGGAGACTGGGATGTGATGGGCTGAGGGGGACCAGGCCTGAGGCCCGGAGAGTTTCCTGTGCTGTGTTCAGATACTCACTAAACTCTCCTGTTTTACACTGGCTAAGAGTCGCTCGGGGCTAGAGAACAGGGGGGCGTTGTTCCCTCTGGGGGTGGAGGTGTTACCTCAAAGGGGGGCCAGGGTAACTCTCTGTCTAGGGGTGCAGGGATCCAGAGATAAGACGAGCCCCTTGGGTCTGTCCCCGGTGGACAGGTGCAGACAGGTCCCCCTCCCTCGTGCCTGTGTGTGGTGTGAGAAATCACGACTGACTCTGGGGCACGTTAGAAACAACAGGGATGTGTGTTGTGGGGAGAAGGACAATGAGGGGAAGGGGGTCACCATGAATAAAACAGCAGCTATAGAAATTAACACCAAACAGCGAAACAGCCGCTCTCAACAGGAGCATGAAGCTCAGGCCCAAAACACGAGATTGCCCTGGCAATAACCGTGTAAAACCCCCACTAAAGACGACGCACGGATGATGCAAAGGCCTGAACCGTGCACGCGCAGTCACTAGGATGGACCACGCCACTTGTCTGCGAGTCCAGGCCTTTCTGCAGTCGGTGGCGGGAAAACATGGTACGGTCCCAGAAAAGGCGGGAACCAGGCTGAGGTAAAATTGTTCTTGCGATCGCCCAGTAACGGGAAAAACCGGTTTGATCCAGTTGTTACCAGGCAGGGCTGACAGGGCACACGGGGTGACAAGATGGAGTTTACAAAATGGTGGTTCAGACTCCATTTTGAACTGCTGCTCTATCCTTACAAATTACATGTTGGGTTTAACAGTGTAACGATGCTGGTTCTGGCGGGACCCAACTGAGAGTGCCAGTTCAGGACAAATTGCTCCAAGCAGGGCAGTTACAGCCCAAGGCTGGGGTTTTTCCACCTCTAAGGCAAACCAAACCAGCCAGACAGAGAGGATTTCGGTTTTACCCCACTGGCTAACCACAAGTCACACAAGCAATTCCCTTAGACACTCCAGTTTCCCAGTCTCACCACCAGTGCCACTCGTTATAGGGAAAAATGGTCATGAAAACCAATACCCCAGTAAAAGAAAAAAGGTTCTCTCAGTCCCAAAGGACCAAGCCCCAGACCCAGGTCAATATACAAATCGGATCTTACCCACAAATCACGCTGTTGCCAATCCTTTAGAATCTAAAATCTAAAGGTTTATTCATAATAGGAAAAAGGTCTAGGTGAGAGCTAGAATTGGTTAAAAGGAATCAATTACATACAGTGATGGCAAAGTTCTTGGGTCAGGCTAGTAGCAGAGATGGAATAAACTGCAGGTTCAAATCAAGTCTCTGGAGTACAAACATCCCCAGCTGGGATGGGTCATTCAGTCCTTTGTTCAGAGCTTCCGTTTGTAGCAAAGTCCCTCCAGAGGTCAGAAGCAGAATTGAAGACAAGATGAAAGAGCTGCAGCAGCTTTTTATAGTCTTTCATCATGTGGCCTCTGCTTTCTTTGTTCCAAAGACAAGCGTTGGGGCACATGGCAAGAAACCCTTAGAGTTTGGTCCATAGCCAGGTCCCTGCATCCCTTGCTGAGTCACAGGCGTGTCTGCCTCCTCTCAATGGGCCAATTGTATCGCCGATGGTTCTTAATGGGCCATCCAGCAGGCCTGGCAGAGCTGATAGCTTGTCTGGGGTCCCAGAAGCCCAGCCCCAGTTTGAAATACAGACAGGATAGAGCCAATATTCATAACTTCAACTACAAACTGATCCATACATAGAAATGGCATAATCCCAACCAGCCCAGCATAACCTGGTCCTAGACACCTCATTTGACCCCCATTATATAGGATTTGGTGCCACTACAGGACCTTAGTTGCAACAATGATCTATATGATCCCAGTTATTCTCAATAATGTCACAAACAGACACATATTTTAATAAGCTGCAACAGTGTAACAAATCACACCCAACAGAGGCCCCGGGCCCCAGAGTGAGGGGACTCCCTGAGGGGGCCCACAGCAAGAGACAGGCCCAGAGAGGTGCTCAGAGAGGTGCGGCTCCAGGAGGCGGAGGGGCTTAATCCCCAAGACAGAGTGGACCCCTGAGAAGGGCTGTCGCACTGAAAGGGGTCCCCTTAGGGACCATACGGGGCCAAGAGTGGGCACCACCTGTGAGTCTGTGACACTGTGTCACTAGGGTCAGCCCCTTGGCTTCACCACCTCCTGGGGCTGAACCTCGAAGCCTTCAGCCCCCCCGCTTCACGCCGTGAGCTCCCTCAGCAAGTCCGCCTGCGATGGGCACCTCTGAGAGCTGTGTACCCCAAAGGGAGCCATGCACCCACCTCCAGCAGCTGCAGGGACATTCACACAGCGGGGTAGGAGCCGTCGGGTTTAGGAGCTGTCTGGGACACGGCCTAGAAAGTGCTTGGTTAGCACAGAGATCACAACGTTACAGCAGGGTCCAGCTTGCTCAGCCCAGCGCCCCCTGACCCCTCTTTCCCCCCAGTTCAGGAGAGTCTCCATCTTCCAGCAGCCCACACTTAACAACCCTGCCTGGCCCCTCCTCAGCCCTTTGTTCTCCAGTTCGTCTGTCCATCCGGCTTCCCGAAGCTGCCTCACCCTGGGCAGAATCGAACACAGGCCATTTTCCCCCTACCACCTTTTTAAAACCGGGAACAAATTCCACAGACTTAGTGACCACTTCCCTGTACAGCCCGGAGCTTATTCTGCTGCCAGTGACCGGTATAAACCCCTGGCCAGGCCCTGGTGAGCTCAAAGGTCTCCCCCATGTCCCCCCCAGGCTGAGCACCTCCCCAGGGGAGCCCCGGAGACACCAGCAGGCAGGAAAAGGGGGTAACAAGGGAGGGGGTCAGGCTGGGAGCTGCCTGTGGGGGAGGGGTCCATTTGAAGGACTCCCCACCCCGATGCCCCCACACAGAGTGCCAGCAAACTCACTGATCCCAGCCCTGGGGCCGGGGGGTTCAGAGAGCCGGCCCCGATTGTGACACAGGAACCGGCCGGCCGCTCGCAGGGACTGGCTGCCATGAAGGGATGCGGAGCAGCCTCTTGGCCCCTGTTCAGGGAGTTCCCAGCGCAGGGTTCAAGGCCTGGGGAAACGACTCCCTGGATTCCTGCCCCGGCTGGGGGCGAGGCTGCCCCTGCCTGGCACAGGCAGACCTGGCCCCCGGGGCCCCTGTGTGTGACCCCCAGGCCTGGCTCCAGCCCCGGGGACTTTGACCGAACTCCAGCTGTTCTCCAGTGCAGGCCAACGAGAGCGCCTGGCCCCTGCGCTATGGAAACCGCACGGGCTGCCCATTAACTCCCGGCTTAGATCCAGCCCCCGTGGGCTGGGCCCCGGTGACGCAGGGACTGACTCTCCCCCCAGGGCACAGGGCTTGTCTACATGAGGACGCTGCATCCGTGTAAGCGGGTCAGGGCGGTTTAGTCAGTCGGGGCCCGTTTAACACTGCCCGTGTCAACTCGCACCGCGGGTCTCACCGGCCCAACTCTCCGTGCGGCACCCCAAAGCCCGGGAGCATGGAACTGTCAGCAGCAAGGGAGGGCTGGGGACAGGGCCGACAAGGGTGGTGGGTAAAAGGGGACAAGCTCAGGGGCACCCCAAACATCTGTGCACTGTGGGTGAAATGGGTGGAGACAGGGACCCCGCGAACACGATGTACCAGGGCCCCAAATCGCTCTGGACGGGCCTGGCTCGGGGACAGTCTGCTTGGTGGAGTCCCTGCCACAGGAGAGCAGAAGGACCCATGTGCTCCCCCTGCCGGCGGAAAGGCCCCGTCCCTGCGCCTCAGAGACCTCCCACCAGCATCCAGCTCCCGCAGAGTAACCGGTGCCCGGGGGAGGCTGCTGGGAGAAATAGCTCCCTGCCCAGGAACGGGGGTGAGGAGCTGGGGTTAGACGCTCTGGGGAGATTGTGCACATTCGGCACAGCACTCCGGCACCACCGCGATGAGCCAGAGAGACTAGACGGAGACACCGGCAGCAGGGACTTAGGCCATGTCTACACTGGCAAGTGACAGTGCAGTAACGTGCTGGCTCAGGGGTGTGAAAACTCTCCCCGCCCCTGAGCGCAGCAAGTCTGAGTGCTGTAAAGCGCCTGCGTGAAGATGGATTACGTAGAGCACTGGGAGAGCTCTCTCCACAGCGCTCGCGCGTGACCGCACTGTCAGACCAAAGTGCTGCCGTGGCTTTGTTAGTGCAGACTTAGCGTCAGACCCTGCCGTCAGCAGGGTGCCTCTGTCTCCCCTTAGCACATGTCGGGGTTATTGAGAAGAGTGGCTCATTCTCCACTCATGAAAACCAGTGCCCCACCCCTTTGTCCCACAAGTCTCCCAGTCCCGGCTGCCCCACTAGCCCTGCTCAGGCCGGGTTCCTGGGAGGACACGTAACGGTGGCTGGACCCAGGCTGGGCGCTGCTCCTAGGAGGATGCTGGAGAGACTGAACCACGGCAGAGATTGAATCCTGAATTTTCAGTGTCAGTAGCACATGGGTGTCACTGTGCCTCAGTGGGTCACAGCTCAGCACACCCGATTCAGAACAAATGTAAACTTCTGTCTCACCGCGCTGGTTAACAGGAAGTCAAAGACGCAGTCTCGTTAGGCATCACGGCCTTTGTTTCTCCTCCCAGAGACTCGGCTGTATGAGGAGCGGTTACTGAGAACCAGTTTCATCAAACAAAGGGTTCTTCTGATCTCAAGAGCTCAGCCACACAGCCAGGTCAATGTGTAACTCAGATCTTACCCAATCATCACGCCGCTGCCAACCCTTTAGTAGCTAATATCTAAGGGTTTATTGATAGAGAAAAGAAGACAAGCGTTAAACATGGGTAATGGCTCATATGCGTACAATAATGGCAGTGTTCTTGGATCAGGTCTATACCGGTGATGGAATAGACGGCTGGCTTGTAAAGTCTCGTAGCCAACTTCCAAAAGATTGGATGGTCCTCAGCCCATCTTTCAAATGACCCTTGTAGCTGTAAATCCACAGCCCAGAGAATCAGAGCAGGAAATGAAGACAAACTGGAGATGTCTCCGGGTCTTTTATAGCCTCTGCCATGCGCTTGGAATCTTACTGTCCCAAACAAAGCCCACCGGCCCCGTCTGTGGGAAATGACTGGCCCAAGATGGAGTCCAGGGTCACATGAGCATGTCACATGACCATACATGCCTTGTTGACTCACAGCGGCAGCCTGTACCCGTATTCTGGCTGGGGCGTTCGCAGGAAGGCTCACCTGGCGGGACAAGCTTCCTCTCTGGTTAGGGGAGTGTCCTTCAATGGGCCATCAAACATGAATAGACCATTCCCATTGTGCTGGCTAGAATGGATGTAAACTGCCTGGGCGGTGTTACCCCAGATAGCGCTCAGGTGGCAGCGCTTTGAACTTTCTAGTGGAGACCTAGCCTCAGTCTACACTTAGCAGCTTAAAGGGACAGTGGGATCGCGCTCTCTGTCAACCATCTCCACGAGGGGCATGGGACCGCGGTTCCCAGCACTGGGACCCTGTCTACACTGGCGCTTTACAGCGCTCAGACTTGCTGAACTCAGAGTGGGTGAGTTTTCACACCCCTGGGCGAGAAAGTGTCAGCGCAGTAGTTTGCCAGTGTAGACAAACACAGTGATAATACCGGGGTACAGCCATGAATCACTTTGCTTAATTACAGCTTAATGTTTTCACCTGTCCCTTTGCCACTTGTTTTCAGTGGGGTTTAGTCATGGCGTCTGTGGGAAGGAGACAGACCCAGCTGTTATTAGCAACAGTGTCACCAAAGGTCAGAGACTTTAGGTAAATCCTTCTCAGAGGTGATGTTCCCATTCCCGAACCATATCCCAGATTTAGCTGAAATTCCCTAGAAAATTCCTCCTCTGCCCTCAGACCCTGGGCTGTGAGTTTGGGGAGGACACACTGTTCTCCTCCTGCAAAATCGTGAGGGTGGGTCCCTGCCTTAAGTGGAAAACTGAACCCAGTTTTAAACAGAGGGGCTGCTGCACCCGCCCATCAATTCTCTCCAGACCTGACACCCTCTTTCCCCAGCACGGGGGGAACCTGCGAGCAGCCAATGGGCAAGTCCCCAAACGCTCCCGGACCCGCCCCACATGCTGGGAACGGGCCGGAGGAGGCTGAGCCCAAAGCGACGCTTTGTCTGGACGCTCCAAGTGCCTGAGAGCAGAGACCTCCCCAGCCACAACCACCCCAGTGTCAGCGCGGCGCTGCCCGGTCCCGCTCGCTCGTACCTCGGAGATCCAGCGGCCCAGTGGATTTTGCATCAGGCTCCTGTAGGGTTTGATGTTCCACGGAACACCGGTACTCGGCCCCGTCATCCTCGGGCAGCATGGGGGTGAAGCGGAGCTGGGACGTCACGCTGTAGGATTTCCCGTCTAGAGCAGCTGTGGGGTCTGGGGTGACAATCTTGTGGGTGTCCAGGTTGTCTAAGCACCTGAACGCTGACTCTCCCCTTCCCCGTCGGTGCCAGGTCACTCTCAGCTCCTTGGGGCAGAACCTGGATACATGGCAGCTCAGTGTAACCGGCTCCCCGGGGGCCAGGACCTGCGGCCGGGAGATCTCACGAAGAAATGGAGCCTGTGGGACTAGAACATGTGGAAATTGCACGTCATAGTTACAGCACCTGTAGATCTGATACACGCCCCCCGTCACCACCTGGTCTGACCTGGCCCCGTGTCCCCAGCAGCCTCTGCCAGACCCGACCCTCACCCAGCGAGAGCTGCCCTGAACGACTCCTGTAACACCCACAACCTCAGGGGTGCTGGGGTTACCCGGGAGAGGGGTCAGGAGTCGGTGTGGGGCCACAACTGCCCTGACGGTGGGGATCAGTTGAGCTCACAACCCCTCTGCCTGCAGGTGTTACGCAAACCCACTTCCCTGCACACGCAAACGAGCCAGACTGCTCCAGTCACCAGCGAGCTCCGATGTGGCACCAGACAGTCACAGGAGCCCAGGGCCACGTTCCCCAGCGCTCAGCACCAAGGTGTCGAGCTCTCCTGTGAATCTCGCCACTTACTCTGGTGCCTAAATGGGAGCTGAGCTGTTTGGAAAAGGGGCCTTGGAAACTGACCTTCCACGCGCAGCTCCCCGCTGCGTCTCTCGATGGGGGTCTGTAGGGTGACGTGTCCCACCCGGCAGATGAACTCTGCCCTGTGGTCTCTCTGCACCGAGGGGGTGAAGCTGAGTCTCGTCTCCTGCTGGAAGCTTTTCCCGTCCTGTGTGCAGGGAGCTCCGGGCTCGATTCTGTACTCGGGAGAGTTTTCTAGAGGAACCAGGATGCCCTGATCCTCATTTAGAAAGCTTTTAGTTAATCTCGGTGTCCTGAGCCAGGTCACACTCAGCGCCCCAGGGAAATGCCCCGTCATGCAGCAGCTCAGGGTTATTTTCTTCCCCGCCATCACTGACTCAGGTTTGGAGATTTCCGACATGGCTGGGGCTGGTGAATGAAACATCCAGAGATAGTTACAGGCTCCGCAAGGGGGAGATGGGGCCTGACGGGGGCTGCTCCCCCCTCCCTTCAGACAGGAGAGATCTGACCCCTCAGTGGGGCTGGTGTCACGGAGTGTGGGGGGAGTCAGGGCCCTGCACCCCCCACTTCCTGCGATTTACCGTGACTCTCAGGCAGCCAGTAAAACTGGAGGATTATTAGACGACAGGAACAGGGTCCAAACCAGAGCTTGTAGATCCAGAGACCAGGACCCCTCAGTCAGTCCCATCTTGGGGGGCAGGGAGGACAGACCCCAGTGCTGGGGCTCCCTCCGTTTCCCCAGCTGTGACGAAATAGGACTGTTGTTAATGTTCTCCCTGAGTACTGTGTGGGTGCCTTGGTTTCCCTATGCAGTGCTTGAGTATCTAGGTGGTGGGACAAGGATGCATGATTGATACAGAGGGGCCTGGACACAGAGAATGGCCGACACTCTGTATCCTAGCAACCGATGGCCCCGGCCCCTCCCCTGCAAAGGTGAGAGCTGAAGGTGTTGGAACAAAGGGATCAGGTGACCTCCTGGCCTGGGAAGGAGACAAAGGTGAGAGATGGGGCTGGACAGTTTCAGTTTGGAGCTGGCCGGGGAGGAGGGGAGGGGGGCAGACAGGGTCTGGCCTCCCTGCCCCTTTTGGAGCTGTGGGGTAAAACGCAGGGAGCCCCAGGCTGGGGTCTAAGCTCCCTGCCCCCCGGAAGGGCCCGGCTGAGGGGTCCTGGTTGTACTGAGAAGCTCTGGTTGGATTGTGTTCCTGGCATCTCTAATAAACCTTCTGTTCTACTGGCTGGCTGAGACTCCCAGTGAATCCGGGGAAGAGGGGTGCAGGGCCGGACTCCCCTATACTCCGTGACAACTGGTGGTAGCGGTGGGATGGTCTGCACCCCATGAACGACGCTTCCTGCAGTAAGTGACTGGGGAGCAGTAGAACGAAGGGGGGCTAACGAGGACCAGGTGTGCTGAAGGCTCACAGAGGAGCGGTTTCGGGGAGCGGAGGAGCTATGCTTAACCCCTGGGAGTGTGTGACCAGCAAGAAGGACTGTGCAATGATGGGGTCCCGCTGGGGGCTGCAGTGAGCAGTCCCAGGGGCGGAGGAGCCTGCGGCTTGGCCCTGGGAGAGAGAAGGATTTTTGCAATGACAGGGCCCCCCTGGGGGTGCCGTGAGCGGACCCAGGGGCAGAGGAGCTGCAGCTCGACCCTGGCAAAGAGGCGGTGACCTGAAGAAGGGCTGGCACACTTGGGGTTCTTCCTGGAAACCATGGGGAGCTAAGAGCACGCAGGCCTGCGAATCCACAGCAACTTGGGAGCAGTGACGTGATGGCGTATCACTTTCTCCTTAAAAGAAGCATTGTAACCCTGTGCAAAAAGAGAGGGATACGCATTGGGAAGTTCACTAAACCGCATTTAATCACGCGGCTGGAGGAGGATGACCATTCTAGGGAGCAGATTCCTGACCCCGATGGGGCTACAGCAAGATCTTGGAGCAGCTGGAGTGATAGCCTGGCATCCCCAAGAGTCTGGTCCCCAACCAGACGGGGGTCTTCACGATCGGGTTCCCCAGCAGGGGATCGGAGATGGATGGGACTGGAGCTGAGTCCGAGAGAGCAAGAGGACAGTGAGAGACAGCGAGAGCCCAAGAAAAGGCTACAGGAGAAGCAGCAGCAGCAGCATGAACTGGCGGTGGTGGAACGGAGAGGCATAGGGGACTGGCCAGGGGTGAGTCGGGATGTGGAGGCCCACCTCACTGCCTTGGAGCAGGCTGGCGATTTGAACCAGGGAGACCCTGCGGAAAAGCCCCGGGATCTAGCTCCCTTGCTGGGTCCCAAGGCCGTAAACTCCGTCAGCCAGATGGGTGGGATGGTGGACGGATTTCCACTCCTGGCCCCAACCCCTATGTCTGCGTGGACTCTCCTGGACTCAAGTCCTACGGATCCCCAGTGGGAGCGGAAGGTGACGGTCAATGGAACAACATTCTTGGGGCGGCGAGACCCCGGGACAGATAGAACTATGGTCAGACCCCGGGTGGTGCACCCCCACCAGATGCTGAGGGGCTGTGTGACCTGGGTGAGGGTCCCAGGGATGGAACCGGTCGCCCTGCCTATGGGCCAGATCCCTGTGCAGACCCAGGAGGGGTCGGGCTGGCTGGTGGTTGGGGGTCTCCAGGATATCAGCGGTGAGGTGCTGTTGGGGGGTGACTGTGTATCTTTGGGACAGGATCCAGGCCCTGGCCCTGTAACGGCCGAGGATTTGAATTTGAACTCAGGGAACCAATTGGCTAAGAGGGAAATGGTCAGTGAAAATGCAAATGACCTGGCTGGCAGGGGGGAGGAGCTGCCAGGCCCCGGTTACCTGCCTGCCTGTAACCAGACCCCTAGGGCGGGGTGCGACAGAGAGATGCTCCACACCCCCCTGCACAATGGAGAGGTGGCTCACGCTGGCTCCGATGCAGAGAGCAAAGCAGCGAGCTCGCTGCCTGGCCCCACAGGGACAGCCAGGGCAGCGCTGAGCACCGGGGGAGCAGAGACCCCAGCTGAGTGGGGGGACACACAGGCAGGCAGGGCAGGACGGCTGCCAACCAGGCTTGCCTGGTCCAGAGGTGCTGCCGGGAAGTGATTCCACGGCAGGGAGGGAGCCACCAGGGACAGGGCTCAGTGGGGTGGTGACCCCAGGCCTGGCCAGTGAGCTGCAGAGGGATCCCGCCTTGGAGAAGCTAAGGGAACTTGCTGGCCACCGCGCTGCAAACCGCCTTGGGGAAGACTGCAGAGACAGATCCCTGTGGGAGAAGGGATTCCTGTGCCGGGAATGGGCTTCCCAAGGGGAAGTAGAACTGTGGGGAATCAGGAGGCAGCCGGTGGGGCACCCGAAGTATCATCACCGGCTATTGTACCTGGCCTGGGGTAAGGGAGAAGATCCCTTGAGGTCCCTGCCAATCAGAGAGGAACCTTTCCAGAAGGTGGCTATGTATAAAGTGGGGGTCCCCAGCAAGGTCCTTACAGACCAGGGATCCAAGGTCATGTCAGCCCTGCTCCGGGGCGTGTGGGAGAAAGGTGGGGTCTGGCCCACCTGGGCCTCTGCATATCACCCTCAGTCCAACGGGCTGGTGGAAAGAGTTCAGGGGACCGTGAGGCTGATGCTGAGGACTTGTATAAATCAGCATCCACAGGACTGGGACAAGTACCTGCCCCACCAATGGCACAGGGAAGTGCCCCAGGAATCACCAGGGTGCTTCCCTTTCAAGCTGTGGTATGGGAGGAAAGTAAGGGGACCCCTAGAACCGGACCGTGGAGAGAGAGGCCAAGGACAGGCTGGCTTTCGAGGTGATCCAGCCATTCAACAGCCCAGGGCTGGCCAAGGTGGAGGCGATCAGAGATTGGCCTGTTCCCCAGACCAAGAAACAGGTCCAGGCCTTTAGCAGGATGGCGGGGTACTACCAGAGGTTTGTACCCCTCTTTAGCTCCCTAGCTGCCCCCATCACAGAGCTAGGTAAGAAGGGGAAGCCAGACGAGGCAGTCTGGACCGAGCAGGGCCAGAGGGCTCTCTGTGCGCTGAAGGAGGCTCTAATCCAGGGCCCAATAGATCGAGGAAACCCAGACGGGGCCAAGCCCTGTACAGTGTTCACCGAAGCCTCAGACACAGGGCTGGGCGCGGTGCTGACGCAGGCCTATGCAAAGCGGGGGAGACACCCCATCGGGTATCTGAGCAAGGAGCTGCTGCCCTGGAGGCAGAACGGTCAGGCCATAGAGAGGGAATGCCTGGCCATGGGGCAGGCCCTTAAGAAGCAGCAGCCGGATCTATTTGGGCAGCGCTTTACGGTGTATATTCACCACTTCGCCCCGAAGTGGCTGCATCCAGGAAAAGGGGCCGATGCCGAGCGGCTGGTGACAGAGACACGTGGTCAGAGAGGGGACCAGATCAAGAGGGAGGCTCTTAACCAAGAGAGCCCGAATCACAGCCCTCCAGACTGGAGCGCTGGGAAAAGACCTGATCTCAGCTTGGACCCCAGGGGTTTTGGGATGGGAAAAGGGCACGGGCCGCATAAACCTTCCCACATGCGGCCCGCGGGTGCCATCAAGCCCACCCGACCTAAGGGAGCACGTGGAACTGGAACGGCCTGGTGTGACCGGGTTCGAACTTCCCCAGGTCACTGGCTAAAGTGACCCTGCTCAGTTCGGTCTCGAACGGGGGAGAGATGTGAAGAAATAGGACTGTTGTTAATGTTCTCCCTGAGTACTGTGTGGGTGCCTCGGTTTCCCCTATGCGGTGCTTGAGTATCTAGGTGGTGGGACAAGGGTGCATGATTGATACAGAGGGGCCTGGACACAGAGAATGGCCGACACTCTGTCTCTTAGCAACTGATGGCCCCGGCCCCTCCCCTGCAAAGGTGAGAGCTGAAGGTGTTGGAACAAAGGGATCAGGTGACCTCCTGGCCTGGGAAGGAGACAAAGGTGAGAGATGGGGCTGGACAGTTTCAGTTTGGAGCTGGCCGGGGAGGAGGGGAGAGAGGCAGACAGGGTCTGGCCTCCCTGCCCCCGTTTGGAGCTGTGGGGTGAAATGCAGGGAGCCCCGAGCTGGGGTCTAAGCTCCCTGCCCCCCGGAAGGGCCCGACTGAGGGGTCCTGGATGTACTGACAAGCTCTGGTTGGACTGTGTTCCTGGCATCTCTAATAAACCTTCTGTTCTACTGGCTGGCTGAGACTCCCAGTGAATCCGGGGAAGAGGGGTGCAGGCGCTGACTCCCCCACACTCCGTAACACCAGCCAACTCCAAACTGAAACCCCCTCCAGCCATCTCCCCCAGCCTCCCGCCGGCTCCTCCTCCAGCCTTTGACCAGTTTCCCAGGCTGAAGGAGTCACCTGGCCCCAACCCCCTCCTGGGATCAGGTTACGAAGGGCAGCAGCCATTGTTTACCTGCTGGCTGTCAAGTGTCATCCCTCAGTGAAGTCACCCCCTTATTTCCCATCCCCATCTAGTATTGGTGCAGTACCCCAGGGAAACAGAGGCACGCCCCATGTGAGCAGATGACAGTAAAACTAGTAAAACTCCCAAGCAAAATTACCAGGTTCATACTCCCTACTCCGTCACAGCTGTTACCCCATAAAATCACCCCCAGGTGTGACACTGTTACACCCCGACCCATCGGCGTCTCCAGCCGGAAAGGGGGACGAGGGATATTAGCTCCCAAAGCTCCTTCATCCCTCAGGGACCCCGCGGAGGGCAGCGATCCCTGCTCATTCCCCGTCCGACACCAGGGCCCCCCCCTCACCTGTGTCCTCGGCGCTGATCTCTCTCTCGATCGGGGGCTCTCGGGGGCTTTGCTGAACGGACACTCGGACTCTGAGCCCCAGACGGTTCAGTCCCTGGCTGGGGATTCTCCAGACGCTGGTAGCACTGAATGTCAGATCCGGGTTCTGGCTGCAGTCGGTTGGTTCACACTTTTCCCAGGCTTTCCCATCACAGCTCCACTGGATCTGGTGAATCTCCCTGGGGTAAAAGTTCTGGATCTGGACGGCATATGGCATCTCCTCCCGGGGCTCCCAGTGTGGTAACACCTGGATCTCGGACACCTGCGGCCGGGCTGGGGGGAGACAGCAGGAGCATCAGTGAGAGCAGGGGCTGAGGAGCTGAGGGGATTTACCCCACACTGGGATCCCATAGGGGGAAATCCCGTCCCTGCTCACTGTGTAATGCACAATCCCTTCCCAGCTTGTTCTTCCTGCTTCCGATCCCCCTGGGGAACCAGAGACTGGGAAGCGGAGGGGGTGGGGAGCTTAGATCTCTGCTTGTGCCCCTCACAACCTCCATCCCCTCCCATCCGAGCCCCCACATCACCGAGGGGAGACCGGGGACGTAATCCAGCCCAGGAACCTCCCACCCTTCAGCCTGGCTCAGCAGGGCAGCGGGGGCAGGTGGAGACCTGAAATCCCAGCAACACCCCACCCCAGACTGGCTTCCTCAGCCCTCACCAGCGATGTTCTCAGCGAGCAGAGAGCAGCCCCAGGCCCCCCAGAACTCCTCTCGCCCGGCGTCTCCTGACCCGCTCCGGGCCCAGCAACCCTGCAGGCAGGACAGGATCCCCCCATGAGGGGGAACTCAGCCCTGGAGACACTCACCCCACGGCCGGATCTCCCCGGACTCTCGCTGCTCTCGGATCCCTCTGGCCTCGTGGTGGAAGCTGCACCTGACCCGCGCCCCGTCATCCTGCACCATGGGGGTGAAGCTCAGGGAGGCCACGAGGCAGGTCCCTGATCTCTCCTGTAAAAAAACCAACGAGGAGTCTGGTGGCACCTTAAAGACTAACAGATTTATTTGGGCATAAACGTTGTGGGTAAAAAACCCCACTTCATCAGACGCATGGAGTGACAATTACAGATACAGGCATCAATATCCTGGCACATGACGAGAAGGGAGTTACCTTACAAGGGGATCTCTCCCGTGTCGCTCTCCAGCGCTGGGGCCGGGGGTGTAGCAGCGGCTGGTGCTCAGACCCCTCCCCGGCCCCACTGACCCCGTCAGTCCCGATCACCGTCCTGTCCTCTCCCCGTATCCGCTCCCACGTCACAGCCGTGTCCTCGGGGAACGTCCCCTCCATGGCGCAGCTCAGGGTCACCTCCTGTCCCAGGAGACACTGCGCCGGCCCCAGCACCTCGGAGACGGAGTAGGGGGCTCCCCTGCCTGGGGTCAGAGCGACACACGGGGTCAGTGTGGGGGGGTCTGGGAGACGTATCCAGCCAGAGCTCAGGGCCAGGAAGGGCGGATCCCTGAGAGCAGGAGGGTGAAACCTGCCCTGGGGCTGGGCCCTGCCCTAGGTGACAGGTAGGGGGGCAGGAGGGGTGAAGCACCCCCACAGATTTCTGCTTGGCCTGCCGGGGGAGGGAAATAGGAAGGGAGAGGGGCTCCCTTGTCCTGCTGCGTCTGCCCCTCGGCTCTCAGCCCCTGTCCCTGGCAGCCGGACCCTGGCGGGGAGTGGAGGGGGTGGCTCCAACCTGCCAAGCTGAGCTCTGCCTCCAGCAGCCAACGCACGGCACGTCAGCGCCCCAGAGCAGCCGGCATGAGAAGCGGGTCCCTCCTGCCCCCAGCTCCCAGGGAGAGCGGCCAAGCGAGCTGGGGGGAGGCACAGCGGGAGAAGGACAGACAACCCCCCCTCACAGGTAACTCTGGTAGGGGAGGAGCACGGCAGCCCCCACGCTGGGCGCAGGATGGGGGGGTCAGTGGGGGAGGTGCAGGGAGCAGGTTCCCTGGCCCCTGCTGAGCTGGAGGTTGGGGCATTTCCCACCCACGCCCCCCACTGAGGTGCCTGGGACCTCTGGGGAGACCCTGGTGCTGTGAGTCTCCCAGGGCCAGGGCTGGCCCCAGCCAGGCCCAGAAACACGAGCTCCCCCCCACCCTGTGGCCCCAGTCCCCCAGGAGCCAGCGGGGGGGATTGGCTGCCCTGGCCCAGGGAGGTGGGGCTGGAAGCTTCTCCCAGAGGTGACACGTGGGGCGGTCACGTGTCCTCCCTTTACATTGTGCCCCCCAGTGTCAGGAGGTGCGAGTCGTCTGCTGCAGGGGACTCAGTCTCTAGAGAGACCCCCCCAGCCCCGCAGACCCTGGGGTGTCCCTGGCTGTGTCCCTGTCCCCTCAGCCTCCCCGGACTCTCTGCTCCCGCTGGGGCCACGCACCCCCCCCCCACTGGCCAATGGCACCGTCCCCCGTTACCTTCCCGCCTCTTCCTCCTCCAGCAGTAAATGGCTATTGCAGCTGCAGCTCCCCCTGCAACCAGGATCCCCAGGGTCGCCCCGATCGCAGCGCTGGTGTGATCCGCTCCTGCACCAGGACGGGAAATGGAGAGAAAGTCAGACCCGGCTCACGGCACCTCCCCGTGCTGCCCCCACCCTCCAGGGGGTGCAGGACGGAGGCGCAGGGCTGCCTGGGGCTCACTGGGCCTGTCCCTTTATCGTGTATTTTGTCAGGCAGAATTACAGCCTTGTTCTGTCCCCAGACTGGGGACGGTGGAGTGTGTGTGTTGGGGGGGCGAGGTCCTCTGGCCTCCCGCCGCCCCCCACTGCTGTACTGGGCCCCTTCAGCCCTGGGGGTGCCAGCATCCCATTCCCCACCCCCAATATTTCCCCTAATGTACCATCACAGGGCTCTGCTGGGGTCCCATGTCAGACTCAACTGAGTGCACCCCTCAGCACATAACATCCAGCAGGGAGCCCAGCGCCCCCTCACCTGTGACAGCCAGGGGGAACTCCTCCCGCAGGGACTGAGCCAGAGCCGAGTGGGTGACGTGGCAGGAGAAGATGCTGCCCAAGTCGTTCGCGGTGGGGGTGAAGGTGTAGGTCAGGGTGAGGTTAAAGGTCCCGTCCGGGTTCCTCTGGGGGGCAGAGCGGGTGGCGTCGGTCAGAACCCGCCCGTCTCTCAGCCACGTGACGGTGACGTCCCCGGGGTAGAATCCCCACACGTGGCAGGGGAAGGAGCTCGCTGTGTCTGTCCCGGCTGATCGCTGGGGGATGGAGAGTCTGGGAGCAGCTGGAACGAGAGAGACAGTCCTGGGGCCGTGTCCAGATGTATAGTTTTGGGTTACCCCCATGAGCCAATCTGAGCGTAAGATACACAGCGATACCCAATTCAGTATTGTGGGGAACGAAACACCCCGGGTCACCGGTGAGGTTTTACCCCAGGAGGACGTAGGAAGGCGCTTCAGACACGGTGACGGAGGTGCGAGGGACAGAAGGTGTCAGGGCCGTGCAGGTCAAGAGGGGGCTCGGTTACAATTTCCCCTGCTCACATCTATTAGGAGCAGGACGAGAGTGGCCAGCAGAACCCGGCACTCAGCTCTGTGAGTGCACTTCATGTACCTGTTGGGCAGCTGGATTCCCCCTGAAGGAATTACATCCGGGGGCAGGATGCAGAGATTTTATGGCCAGAAGGGACCATTATGATCATCTCGTCTGGCCTCCCGCATACCCAGAGCCGAGAGCCCCCCAGTCATTCCCGCCGCCAGCCCGGCCCGTCTGGCGGAGCTAGATAGTGTCTGTTAGAGAGACGTCCCGTCGGGAGTTAGCGACTCGGGAGAACCCACCACTTCCCTCGGTGAGCTGCTCCAGCCGTTGATTCTCCTCCCTGTGAAAGACGGGCACATGGTCTCTAGGCTGAATGTGTCTTGCTTCAACTTCAAGCCCCTAGATCTCATTCTGCCTTTGCCCGCTGGACTGAACAGCGGTCTGCTCTCAGACATCGGTTCCCCAGGCAGGTCCATATGGCCTGTGATCACGTCCCCTCGGAACCGGCTCTTGGTTACCCCTGTCGGCTGGGCACACAGGATACAGCCAGCAGTCAGTGCCGCCCAGGGCTGTCAGTCACGGTGCCACCTCTGTGGGTCTGACGTGCGCAGGAAGGACTCCTGGCCTGAGGAACGCAGGCCTCAGACACTTGCTTATGGACACGTCTCTACACTTTGAATTTCTCCTTGTTCTCGTTCCTCTGGTGGCCACATTCAGGTCTGCTTCTGGCTCTGCGGAGTGTCTCCTCTTTCCACACTTGGTCACAATCTGCCGATTCTCCTCTTGGTTTGGCACCCTCCCCTGTTCCCTTGGAACCAATTCCTGCTTGTGGTGTGACGAGCAGCGACACAGACCGGCGGCCCAAGGACTCTAGTGTCTCTCTGACACGACACGGGTCTGATGGCTGTCCGTCAGCACCAGGAATCTTTCCCTGCACTCGGGCCATCAACTTGCACATCATGCACAGGAAGTGTCGGTCGTCAGGCAGGAAACAGACCATGGCACATCCCTCTCAGAGCTGCTGGCCCAGGGCTGTGGCTACACCTTTAGCTCGCACCTTTGCGCAGAAGGGGCCCAGGCTATTAGTTGCCAGGAGACAGAGTGTCGGCCATTCTCTGTGTCCAGGCCCCTGCCCACACCTGCCTTTTAGGACTCTGTAACAATCATGCACCCTTGTTCCACCACCTAGATGCTCAAGCACTGCATAGGGGAAACCGAGGCACCCACACAGTACTCAGGGAAACCTTAACAACAGTCCTATTTCGTCACATCTCTCCCCCCTTCGAGACCGAACTGAGCGGGGTCACTTTAGCCAGTGACCTGGGGAAGTTCGAACCTGGTCACACCAGGCCGTTCCAGTTCCACGTGCTCCCTTAGGTCGGGTGTGCTTGATGGCACCCGCAGGCCGCATGTGGGAAGGTTTATGCGGCCCGTGCCCTTTTCCCATCCCAAAACCCCTGGGGTTCAAGCTGAGATCGGGTCTTCTCCCAGCGCTCCAGTCTGGAGGGCTGTAATTCGGGCTCTCTTGGTTAAGAGCCTCCCTCTTGATCTGGTCCCCTCTCTGACCACGTGTCTCTGTCACCAGCCGCTCGGCATCGGCCCCTTTTCCTGGATGCAGCCACGTTGGGGCGGAATGGTGACTATACCCCGTAAAGAGCCACCAACATAGATCCGGCTGCAGCTTCTTAAGGGCCTGCCCCATGGCCAGGCATTCCTTCTCTATGGTCTGACCGTTCTGCCTCCAGGGCAGCAGCTCCTTGCTCAGATACCCGATGGGGTGTCTCCCCCCCTTCGCATAGGCCTGCATCAGCACCGCGCCCAGCCCTGTGTCTGAGGCTTCGGTGAACACTGTACAGGGCTTGGCCCCGTCTGGGTTTCCTCGATCTATTGGGCCCTGGATTAGAGCCTCCTTCAGCGCACAGAGAGCCCTCTGGCCCTGCTCGGTCCAGACTGCCTCGTCTGGCTTCCCCTTCTTACCTAGCTCTGTGATGGGGGCAGCTAGGGAGCTAAAGGGGGGTACAAACCTCTGGTAGTACCCCACCATCCCGCTAAAGGCCTGGACCTGTTTCTTGGTCTGGGGAACAGGCCAATCTCTGATCGCCTCCACCTTGGCCAGCCCTGGGCTGTTGAATGGCTGGATCACCTCTAAAGCCAGCCTGTCGTTGGCCTCTCTCTCCAGGTTCTGGGCTGTTTTCCGAGTTACTCTGAATGGGGGACACCTGATGGGAGGATGGGCTCCCATCTCAGGGGAGAGATCCATCAGGGGGTCTTCCCCCTTCTCCTCCCAATCGTCCCTTACCGGTTCTAGGGGTCCCCTTACTCTCCTCCCATACCACAGCTTGAAAGGGAAGCCCCCTGGTGATTCCTGGGGCACTTCCCTGTGCCATCGGTGGGGCAGGTACTTGTCCCAGTCCTGTGGATGCTGATTTATGCAAGTCCTCAGCATCAGCCTCACGGGCCCATGAAATTTCTCCATCAGCCCGTTGGACTGAGGGTGATATGCAGAGGCCCAGGTGGGCCAGACCCCACCTTTCTCCCACACGCTCCGGAGCCGGGCTGAGATGACCTCGGATCCCTGATCTGTAAAGACCTCGCTGGGGACCCCATTCTGCTGAAGATGGTCAGCAGCGCGTCTGCCTCGGTGTCTGCCCCGGTGGAGGACAGAGCCACCACCTCTGGGTAGCGGGTGGCGAAATCCATCACCACCAGGATGCATTTCTTCCTTGACCAGGTTGCCCTGCTGAGGGGGCCCATCCTATTCATAGCCACCTTCTGGAAAGGTTCCTCCCTGATGGGCAGGGACCTCCAGGGATCTTCTCCCTTACCACGGGCCAGGTACAATAGCCGGTGATGATACTTCTGGGGCCCCACCGGCTGCCTCCTGATTCCCCACAGTTCTACTTCCCCATGGGCAGCCCATTCCCGGCACAGGAATCCCTTCTCCTACAGGGATCTGTCCCTGCAGCCTTCTCCAAGGGGGTTTGCAGCACTGTGGCCAGCAAGCTCCCTCTGCTTCTCCGAGGAGGGATCCTTCTGCAGCTCACTGGCCAGGCCTGGGGTCACCGCCCCACTGAGCCCTGCCCCTGGTGGCTCCCTCCCTGCCGTGGAATCACTTCCCGGCAGCACCTCTGGACCAGGCCAGCCTGGTTGGCAGCCGTCCTGCCCTGCCTGTGTGTCCCCCCACTCAGCTGGGGTCTCTGCTCCCCCGGTGCTCAGCGCTGCCTTGGCTGTCCCTGTGGGGCCAGGCAGCGAGCTCGCTGCTTTGGTCACAGCATCAGAGCCAGCATGAGCCACCTCTCCATTGTGTAGGGGGGTGGGGAGCATCTCTCTGTCCCACCCCGCCCTAGGGGTCTGGTTACAGGCAGGCAGGGAACCGGGGCCTGGCAGCTCCTCCCCTCTGCCAGCCAGGTCATTTGCATTTTCACTGACCATTTCCCTCTTAGCCAATTGGTTCCCTGGGTTCAAATTAAAATCCTCGGCCGTTACAGGGCCAGGGCCTGGATCCTGTCCCAAAGATACACAGTCACCCCCCAACAGCACCTCACCGCTGATATCCTGGAGACCCCCAACCACCAGCCAGCCCGACCCCTCCTGGGTCTGCACAGGAATCTGGGCCATAGGCAGGGCGAATGGGTCCATCCCTGGGAACCTCACCCAGGTCACACAGCCCCTCAGCAACTGGTCGGGGTGCACCACCCTGGGCCTGACCACAGTTCTCTCTGTCCCGGGGTCTTGCCACCCCCCGAATGTCTCTCCATTGACCATCACCTTCTGCTCCCACTCGGGGTCCGCAGGGCCTGAGCCCAGGAGACTCCACGCAGACATATAGGTTGGGGCCAGGAGTGGAAGTCTGTCCACCATCCCACCCATTTGGCTGGCGGAGTTTACGGCCTTGGGACCCAGCAAGGGGGTTAGATCCCGGGGCTTTTCTGCAGGGTCTCCCTGGTTCCAATCACCAGCCTGCTCCAAGGCAGTGAGGTGGGCCTCCACATCCCCACCCTCCTTAACCAGGGGCAGCAATTTAGGATCGAGGTTCCCTGCGGAACTGGCACCCCGGGGTCTATCCCCACTCACCCCTGGCCAGTCCCCTATGCCTCTCCGTTCCACCACCGCCAGTTCACGCTGCTGCTGCTGCTTCTCCTGTAGGTCTCTCTCGGGCTCTCGCTGTCTCTCACCGTCCTCTTGCTCTCTCGGACTCAGCTCCAGTCCCATCCGTCTCCGATCCCCTGCTGGGGAACCCGATCGTGAAGATCCCCGTCTGGTTGGGGACCAGACTCTTGGGGATGCCAGGCTACCGCTCCAGCTGCTCCCAGTTCCTGCTGTAGCCCCATCGGGGTCAGGAATCTGCTCCTTAGAATGGTCATCCTCCTCCAGCCGCGTGATTAACTGGGCTTTAGTGAGCTTTCCAATGTGTAGCCCTCTCTTTTTGCACAGGGTTACAATACTCTTCTTAAGGAGAAGGCGATACGCCATCACTTCACTGCTCCCAAGTTGCTGTGGATCCGCAGGCCTGTGTGCTCTTAGCTCCCCACGGTTTCCAGGAAGAACCCCAAGTGTGCCAGCCCTTCTCCAGGTCACCGCCTCTTTGCCAGGGTCGAGCTGCAGCTCCTCCACCCCTGGGTCCACTCACGGCACCCCCAGGGGAACCCTGTCCCTGCAAAATTCCTTCTCTTTCCCAGGGCCAAGCCGCAGGCTCCTCCGCCCCTGGGACTGCTCACTGCATCCCCCAGGGGGACCCCATCATTGCACAGTCCTTCTCGCTGGTCACACACTCCCAGGGGTTAAGCGTAGCTCCTCCGCTCCCCGAAACCTCTCTTCCGTGAGCCTTCAGCACGCCTGGTCCTCGTTAGCCCCCCTTCGTTCTACTGCTCCCCAGTTACTTACTGCAGGAAGCGTCGTTCACGGGGTGCAGACCATCCCACCTCTGCCACCAGTTGTCACGGAGTGTGGGGGAGTCCGCGCCTGCACCCCTCTTCCTGGGATTCACTGGGGGTCTCAGCCAGCCAGTAGAACAGAAGGTTTATTAGAGATGCCAGGAACACAATCCAAACAGAGCTTGTCAGTACAACCAGGACCCCTCAGTTGGGCCCTTCCGGGGGGCAGGGAGCTTAGACCGCAGCCCGGGTCTCCCTGCATTTCACCCCACAGCCCAAAACGGGGGGGGGCAGGGAGGCCAGACCCTGTCTGCCCTTTCCTCCCTCTTCCTTAGCCAGCTCCAAACTGACACTGTCCAGCCCCTTCTCTCTTTTTGGTCTGCTTCCCTGGCCAGCAGGTCACCTGATCCCTTTGTTCGAACACCTTTAGCTCGCACCTTTGCACAGAAGGGGCCCAGGCTATTAGTTGCCAGGAGACAGAGTGTCGGCCATTCTTTGTGTTCAGGCCCCTGCCCACACCTGCCTTTTAGGGCTCTGTAACAATCATGCCCCCTTGTCCCACCACCTAGATACTCAAGCACTGCATAGGGGAAACCGAGGCACCCACAGAGTACTCAGGGAAAACATTAACAACAGTCCTATTTCATCACAGAGCTACAGCAGGAAGCACTGGGAGGCACCCCAGGGTGAAGGGCAGGTGGTGACACAGCCGCTGACCGGTCTGGACTCACTGTCCTGGCAATATTAACCCACAGGTGAGCCAGGCCAATTCCAGCTCCGTGTCTGTCACTGTTCAGCTGAGACACGGGGACCTGGCATGCGCTGGCACCTGGTCTGCCAGCGTCACAGTCCCACCTTCAGGGGGAGAGCCGGCTGTGTCTGAAATCCATCCCTGCCTCACTGTGCCCGGGCCATTGTTCCCATCCTCCCCTGCCTCGTCTACACACACCCTGCCGCTGGTTTAGTTTCACTTTCCCTTAAACCTGACACTCATCAGCTCACCGTGAACGGCTGTACACCGGTCACAGCCTGCAGTAAGAGCGTCCGCTGGGGGGTCGTGTGGGGTTACTGAACTCGGTTTCAATTCACACCTTTAGTTAAACCAGAGCGACCCTGTGTAGACAAGTCCTCACCCCCACCCCCTCCTCCCACCTGCTGGGTTGTGGGACCAATGCAGCAACAGCCAGTCCTGTTACCAGCCAGGGAACGGCCGAGCTCTTCTCCTGTCCTTACCAAGCACACGGAGGGTCGTCTCTCCCTGCATCTGCTCCGCACCGTAACCAACGACACATTTATACGGCCCCTCATCTGACACCATCACCCTGGAGAGGAACAGGGAGGCATCCCCCGTCTTCAACTCCTGCTCCGACATGCTCGCTCCGGGCTGGGATTCGCCCCTCCCCTGGTCGTACTGCGCGATCCTCTCCTCAAACAGATACCACTGAACACGCAGGGAGCTCAGATCGACTGGCCCCCCGACGTTGAACCGACATTTCAGCAGCACCCCAGTGCCCAGCAGGGCCCGGGAGGAGGGTTCTGTGACTATCTGCAGCCGGGAACCTGCACAGGGAAAGAGAAAATCACGCTCTGGGGCTCTGTGCAGGGCCGGGCCGTGTGGGTGGGGAGGTCGCTGACTGGGGATGGACGAGCCAGTGATGGGATCTTGTCCCGCAGGGATGGGGAGATGGTGGGGTACCCGGGGGAGATGCCAGCTGTGATCTGGCTCCCGTGAGTCTATCAGTTACTAGACACCCCACCCTTTCTCCTTCCCAAATCATCCCACATGGGATCCCTCAGAGCCAGGACAAAGCATCAAAGGGAGGTTTTGCAAATAGCGCTGGGCTTCTTCCCGCATTCGCTCCGGCCCTGTTCACGCCCCTCGAGCGATCTCCGTGGCCCTGTCTGCACTGGCCTGGCTCACCCCACTGGGGGCACAGTGCTGGGGCAGAGCTGGGGCGGAGCCGGGTTAAACGATACAGCGTAATAAACACTTGCCCCCCCCCTCCCGTCTACACACACGATCCCTGCTGGGCTACGGCACAGAGGGGACCCAGCAGAAGGGCTCTGACCCCCCTGCTTCCTTCTGGGCCTGAGCCAGCCCCAAACGGAGTGGTCATGGGGGCGGGGGACCTCCTCTGGGGGCAGGTTAGTCCGTGGATGTTCCTGTCCCAATATCGGGGGCCAGCTGCTGGGGGAGGCAGGACCCCAGACAAGAGGGGCACTGGGATGCTCCGGCCTGGCTGTTCCCAAGGTCCTGTCCCCGGGCCAAGGTCAGGAGGTGACCGGCTGGGTCACCGCTGAGAGGTTGTGCCCTGATAGACACCAGGATATTGGGCAGCAGCAGGTCCCCGGTGCCCTGTCTGAGATCTCAGCGTACCCATCCCTTCGCTCAGACCCCGACCCCCCTCTCCTGCCCCCGGGATTCCCCCCGGCTCCCCCGTTCCCTCCCCCGGCTCCTGTCACACTCTGGGGCGTTCACACGGCTCAGGGCAGACTCGGCGGCTGAGGCCGGGCAGATCTGGGCAGTGACTGACTCACCTGTACCCAGGCCCCGTCCCAGGGACTTTACTCTGCTGGGGAGCCCCGGGTCCTGCCAACCCCCAGGACACCAGGGGGTCTGTACTTACCGGCCACCCCGAGGACGAGGAGGGGGATGAGGAGACCCCCCAGCCCCATGGACCCTGCCCTCCGTCCCCACAGAGTCGTCATCTTCTCTGGGGCTGGCAGGGCCCCCAGCGAATTCACTTTCACTTTCCATGGATCACAGGGAGGGGCTGTAACAATGGGCAAAGATCGGAGAGAAGAGTTTACAGTTACTGATCCCGTGAGACCCAGACACTCACCAACCCGGGTTAGCCAGGGGAAGGGCCCAGCCTCTCCCCCTCCCCCGTGAGCTCCTTCCCTCTGGGCTGGGGTGAATCCCCTGGGGTTGAGGGGGCTGGGTCCCCCCAGGAATGGTGATGGGGTTCAGCCCCCATCCCACCCCGTGGTGGCTGGGGGTAAATTCCCCCACCGACCCCAGGGGATTCACCCCGAGCCAGAACAGGGTGGGACAGGGGGTTCAGCCCCATCACGATTCCCGAGGGACCCAGCCCCCTGGGGATTCACCCCAGGAGGAAAGAGGCGGAATTGGCCCCAGTATGTGGGAGGCTGGAGTCCCAGGAGGCCCCGTCTCTCCCTCTGGGGGGCTCCTCCTGTGTCAGGGGCTGCCCTGTGGGCAGAGGTGAACCTGTTCTTGCCCGCCCTGCCCCATGGCCCATGTTACTGTTTGTAAGGGGGGTTATGTGGGGTGCGGGAGCTGTGGGCGTTACTGTTTGTAAGGGGGGTTGTGTGGGGTGCGGGAGCTGTGGGCGTTACTGTTTGTAAGGGGGGTTATGTGGGGTGCGGGAGCTGTGGGCGTTACTGTTTGTAAGGGGGGTTGTGTGGGGTGTGGGAGCTGTGGGCGTTACTGTTTGTAAGGGGGGTTGTGTGGGGTGTGGGAGCTGTGGGCGTTACTGTTTGTAAGGGGGGTTGTGTGGGGTGCGGGAGCTGTGGGCGTTACTGTTTGTAAGGGGGGTTATGTGGGGTGCGGGAGCTGTGGGCGTTACTGTTTGTAAGGGGGGTTGTGTGGGGTGTGGGAGCTGTGGGCGTTACTGTTTGTAAGGGGGGTTGTGTGGGGTGTGGGAGCTATGGGCGTTACTGTTTGTAAGGGGGGTTGTGTGGGGTGCGGGAGCTGTGGGCGTTACTGTTTGTAAGGGGGGTTGTGTGGGGTGCGGGAGCTGTGGGCGTTACTGTTTGTAAGGGGGGTTGTGTGGGGTGCGGGAGCTGTGGGCGTTACTGTTTGTAAGGGGGGTTGTGTGGGGTGCGGGAGCTGTGGGTGTTACTGTTTGTAAGGGGGGTTGTGTGGGGTGCGGGAGCTGTGGGCGTTACTGTTTGTAAGGGGGGTTGTGTGGGGTGTGGGAGCTGTGGGCGTTACTGTTTGTAAGGGGGTTATGTGGGGTGTGGGAGCGTTACTGTTTGTAAGGGGGGTTATGTGGGGTGTGGGAGCTGTGGGCGTTACTGTTTGTAAGGGGGGTTGTGTGGGGTGCGGGAGCTGTGGGCGTTACCGTTTGTAGGGAGGGTTATGTGGGGTGCGGGAGCTGTGGGCGTTACTGTTTGTAAGGGGGGTTATGTGGGGTGCGGGAGCTGTGGGCGTTACCGTTGGTAAGGGGGGTTGTGTGGGGTGCGGGAGCTGTGGGCGTTACTGTTTGTAAGGGGGGTTGTGTGGGGTGCGGGAGCTGTGGGCGTTACTGTTGTAAGGGGGGTTATGTGGGGTGTGGGAGTTGTGGGCGTTACTGTTTGTAAGGGGGGTTATGTGGGGTGTGGGAGCTGTGGGCGTTACTGTTTGTAAGGGGGGTTGTGTGGGGTGCGGGAGCCGTGGGCATTACTGTTTGTAAGGGGGGTTGTGTGGGGTGCGGGAGCTGTGGGCGTTACTGTTTGTAAGGGGGGTTATGTGGGGTGCGGGAGCTGTGGGCGTTACTGTTTATAAGGGGGGTTGTGTGGGGTGCGGGAGCTGTGGGCGTTACTGTTTATAAGGGGGGTTATGTGGGGTGTGGGAGTTGTGGGCGTTACTGTTTGTAAGGGGGGTTATGTGGGGTGCGGGAGCTGTGGGCGTTACTGTTTATAAGGGGGGTTATGTGGGGTGTGGGAGTTGTGGGCGTTACTGTTTGTAAGGGGGGTTATGTGGGGTGCGGGAGCTGTGGGCGAAACTGTTTGTAAGGGGGGTTATGTGGGGTGCGGGAGCTGTGGGCGAAACTGTTTGTAAGGGGGGTTGTGTGGGGTGTGGGAGCTGTGGGCGTTACTGTTTGTAAGCGGGGCTGTGTGGGGTGCGGGAGCTGTGGGCGTTACTGTTTGTAAGGGGGGTTATGTGGGGTGCGGGAGCTGTGGGCGTTACTGTTTGTAAGGGGGGTTGTGTGGGGTGCGGGAGCTGTGGGCGTTACTGTTTGTAAGGGGGGTTGTGTGGGGTGCGGGAGCTGTGGGCGTTACTGTTTGTAAGGGGGGTTATGTGGGGTGTGGGAGCTGTGGGCGTTACTGTTTGTAAGGGGGGTTGTGTGGGGAGCGGGAGCTGTGGGCGTTACCGTTTGTAAGGGGGGTTGTGTGGGGTGCGGGAGCTGTGGGCGTTACCGTTTGTAAGGAGGGTTATGTGGGGTGCGGGAGCTGTGGGCGTTACTGTTTGTAAGGGGGGTTATGTGGGGTGCGGGAGCTGTGGGCGTTACCGTTGGTAAGGGGGGTTGTGTGGGGTGCGGGAGCTGTGGGCGTTACTGTTGGTAAGGGGGGTTGTGTGGGGTGCGGGAGTTGTGGGCGTTACTGTTTGTAAGGGGGGTTATGTGGGGTGCGGGAGCTGTGGGCGTTACCGTTTGTAAGGGGGGTTGTGTGGGGTGCGGGAGCTGTGGGCGTTACCGTTTGTAAGGGGGGTTGTGTGGGGTGCGGGAGCTGTGGGCGTTACCGTTTGTAAGGGGGGTTGTGTGGGGTGCGGGAGCTGTGGGCGTTACCGTTTGTAAGGGGGGTTGTGTGGGGTGCGGGAGCTGTGGGCGTTACCGTTTGTAAGGGGGGTTATGTGGGGTGCGGGAGCTGTGGGCGTTACCGTTTGTAAGGGGGGTTGTGTGGGGTGCGGGAGCTGTGGGCGTTACTGTTTGTAAGGGGGGTTGTGTGGGGTGCGGGAGCTGTGGGCGTTACTGTTTGTAAGGGGGGTTGTGTGGGGTGCGGGAGCTGTGGGCGTTACTGTTTGTAAGGGGGGTTATGTGGGGTGCGGGAGCTGTGGGCGTTACTGTTTATAAGGGGGGTTGTGTGGGGTGCGGGAGCTGTGGGCGTTACTGTTTGTAAGGGGGGTTATGTGGGGTGCGGGAGCTGTGGGCGAAACTGTTTGTAAGGGGGGTTATGTGGGGTGTGGGAGCTGTGGGCGTTACTGTTTGTAAGGGGGGTTATGTGGGGTGCGGGAGCTGTGGGCATTACTGTTTGTAAGGGGGGTTGTGTGGGGTGCGGGAGCTGTGGGCGTTACTGTTTGTAAGGGGGGTTGTGTGGGGTGCGGGAGCTGTGGGCGTTACTGTTTGTAAGGGGGGTTGTGTGGGGTGCGGGAGCTGTGGGCGTTACTGTTTGTAAGGGGGGTTGTGTGGGGTGTGGGAGCTGTGGGCGTTACTGTTTGTAAGGGGGGTTGTGTGGGGAGCGGGAGCTGTGGGCGTTACTGTTTGTAAGGGGGGTTGTGTGGGGTGCGGGAGCTGTGGGCGTTACCGTTTGTAAGGGGGGTTGTGTGGGGTGCGGGAGCTGTGGGCGTTACCGTTTGTAAGGGGGGTTGTGTGGGGTGTGGGAGCTGTGGGCGTTACCGTTTGTAAGGGGGGTTATGTGGGGTGCGGGAGCTGTGGGCGTTACCGTTTGTAAGGGGGGTTATGTGGGGTGCGGGAGCTGTGGGCGTTACCGTTTGTAAGGGGGGTTGTGTGGGGTGCGGGAGCTGTGGGCGTTACGGTTTGTAAGGGGGGTTGTGTGGGGTGCGGGAGCTGTGGGCGTTACCGTTTGTAAGGGGGGTTGTGTGGGGTGCGGGAGCTGTGGGCGTTACTGTTTGTAAGGGGGGTTGTGTGGGGTGCGGGAGCTGTGGGCGTTACTGTTTGTAAGGGGGGTTGTGTGGGGTGTGGGAGCTGTGGGCGTTACTGTTTGTAAGGGGGGTTGTGTGGGGTGTGGGAGCTGTGGGCGTTACTGTTTGTAAGGGGGGTTGTGTGGGGTGTGGGAGCTGTGGGCGTTACTGTTTGTAAGGGGGGTTGTGTGGGGTGCGGGAGCTGTGGGCGAAACTGTTTGTAAGGGGGGTTGTGTGGGGTGTGGGAGCTGTGGGCGTTACTGTTTATAAGGGGGGTTGTGTGGGGTGCGGGAGCTGTGGGTGTTACTGTTTGTAAGGGGGGTTGTGTGGGGTGTGGGAGCTGTGGGCGTTACTGTTTGTAAGGGGGGTTATGTGGGGTGCGGGAGCTGTGGGCGTTACTGTTTGTAAGGGGGGTTATGTGGGGTGTGGGAGCTGTGGGTGTTACTGTTTGTAAGGGGGGTTATGTGGGGTGCGGGAGCTGTGGGCGTTACTGTTTGTAAGGGGGGTTGTGTGGGGTGTGGGAGTTGTGGGCGTTACTGTTTGTAAGGGGGGTTGTGTGGGGTGCGGGAGCCACGGGGGAGGTGTCCGGGGGATAATGGGGCTGGTTGTGGGGTTATTGAGGCAATGGCAGCATTTGGGGGGTGAGGGGTGTTGGGTGCAGGTCACCCATGGGGGTATAAAGGGGTAAAATGGGGGCTCAATGATGAGGGGGTAACATGGGGCTGGGAGGGGGTCCAGGAGCAAGGGGTGTCATGGGGCTTAGTGGGGCTGATAGTGATAACCAGGGCTGTGGGGGGCAGTCAGGAGGGTTAATGGGCTGTGGGGCATCATGGGGTGATGAGGGGTCATGGGGCACTAGGGATGAGGGAGGAACAATGGAGCTGACAGGGATTATGGAGGCCAAGGGGGTTCTTGGAGGTGTTTGGGGGTGTGGGGTCTATGGGGTCAGTAAGGGGCCAGGGGTAACAGGCCTCATGGAGGGACAATGGGGCAGGGAGGAGGTTATGGGGCAGAGGGGCTCTGTCAGGGTTGTGGGGACCCACTGGGGTCATGGGGGGCAAACGGAGCTGGGGGGTTGTGGGACAGGGAAGGATTTCTATGGGGAGGTGGGCTATGGGGGGCAGACTCCCAGAGGGGATTTGGAGCTGGGGGGAACAGGGCGCTCTGCTCCCGCTCGCTGGCCCCACAGACATGGTCCAGGCCCCCGGCTCGGTGCCCGCGTTGAGCATCTTATTTCCGTCCCTTCCATGCCAGTGTCACCACCACTATTCACAGCGTCCGTCCGTCGGTCGCCAGCCCTTCCCGGGCCCGAGAGGGGGCCAGGCTCCCTGCCCCGAGCTCTCTCTGGCCTGGGCGCAGCTCACTCGGCTCCACTGCCTTCATGGGCCTTGGGCTCAGGTCTCAGCCAGGGGCTCGTTAATCCTTGGCTCCCCCAGCCTAACGAGCTACTCCGAGGAGGCTATAGATGGGGGGGGAATGTGGGGGGAGGAGGTAACGAGGGGGATTTGTGGGCTCAGAGGAATGTCTGGGTGAAAGCGAATGTATGAGGCAGAACAGGCAGCAGCTGGGCTGGGGGATAAGGCTTCTGTGACGGGTTCGGTCACAGAGATCCCCTTGGGACCGTCACCTGACGTCCTGGAATTACCTCTGAGCCCGTTTTCCCTGCCAGCTTGGGACTCCAGAGCCCTGCCTTGTTGAGCCAGACACGCCAGCCTGCTGCAACACAGACCCAGGTCTGGTCCCCCCCCCCCCCCGCCCCCCCAAAGCTGCAGGCTTTAAATGAAAACTGCTCAGCAAGATGCCTGTCTTCAGCACCCAGACACCCAGTTCCCAATGGGTCCAATCCCCAAATAAATCCGTTTTACTCTGTATAGAGTTTATACAGGGTAAATTCATAAATTATCTGCCCTCTATAACAGTGATAGAGAGATATACACAGCTGTTTGCTCCCCCGGGTATTAATCACTTACTCTGGGTTTATTAATGAACAAAAGTGATGTTGTTAAGTATAAAAAGGATTTCGGTGGTTTCAAGTAATAACAGACAGAACAAAATAAGTCACCAAGCAAATTAAAGTAAAAACACGCAAGTCTAAGACTAATACATTACGCAACCGATTACAGGTAAATCTCACCCTCAGAGATGTTCCAATAAACTTATTTCACAGACTAGACTCCATCTGATACTGATACTAAGGGGGAGAGACACCCCATTGGGTACCTGAGCAAGAAGATGCTGCCCCGGGAGCAGCACTATGCGGCCATAGAGAAGAAATGCCTGGCCATGGTGTGGCCGCATCTATTTGGGCAGCGCTTCACGGTGTACACCGACCATTCGCCCCTGACGTGGCTGCACCAGATGAAAGGGGCTAATGCCAAACCGCTGAGATGGAGCCTTCTCCTTCAGGGTTATGACATGGAGGTGGTCCATGCTAAGGCGACTGCCAATGTTATAGCCGATGCTTTATCACGGGGCCCTGAACTTCCCCATGTCACTGGCTAAGTGACCCTGCTCCGTTCAGACTGGAACGGGGGAGAGATGTGACAAAGTGGAGGATTTTCTTGGTCTTTTCTTGTTTTTTTCAATGGTTTCCATGCAGTGGGGGGGGGGACTCAGTTTCCCTGGGTGTTACAGATTTAACAAGGTGATGGGTGTGACGAAATAGGACTGTTGTTAATGTTTTCCCAACCACTGGCCTGGAGAATGGAGACCCCGGCGACAGGTGACCTGGTGACCGGAGGCCCAGCTCAGGAGTCACGGCCGGTTCTGGCCAGTGGGAGGACAATGGGCTGCCGAGAGAGGAGCCCGGTGACCTGACCAGCCGGTTCCCAGCAGAGGGGCCAGAGGACAGAAGAGGGGAGAGGGGGCCCAGGCGACCCTGTTTACCTGGAGAGAAGACAATGGACAGAGTGGGGGTTTGGGGCTGGTGATATCAGATGCCCAGCGGGGCAGCAGGGGGGCTCTGGGCTGGAGGGGGGGATCAGGCAGAGCCCCCCTGGATGCAGGGGAGACTGGGATGTGATGGGCTGAGGGGGACCAGGCCTGAGGCCCGGAGAGTTTCCTGTGCTGTGTTCAGATACTCACTAAACTCTCCTGTTTTACACTGGCTAAGAGTCGCTCGGGGCTAGAGAACAGGGGGGCGTTGTTCCCTCTGGGGGTGGAGGTGTTACCTCAAAGGGGGGCCAGGGTAACTCTCTGTCTAGGGGTGCAGGGATCCAGAGATAAGACGAGCCCCTTGGGTCTGTCCCCGGTGGACAGGTGCAGACAGGTCCCCCTCCCTCGTGCCTGTGTGTGGTGTGAGAAATCACGACTGACTCTGGGGCACGTTAGAAACAACAGGGATGTGTGTTGCGGGGAGAAGGACAATGAGGGGAAGGGGGTCACCGTGAATAAAACAGCAGCTATAGAAATTAACACCAAACAGCGAAACAGCCGCTCTCAACAGGAGCATGAAGCTCAGGCCCAAAGCACACGATCGCCCTGGCAATAACCGTGTAAAACCCGACTGAAGACGACGCACGGATGGTGCGAAGGCCTGAACTGTGCACGCGCAGTCACTTGTCTGCGAGTCCAGGCCTTTCTGCAGCCGGTGGCGGGAAAACATGGTACGGGCCCAGCAAAGGCGGGAACCAGGCTGAGGTAAAATTGTTCTTGCGATCGCCCAGTGGCGGGAAAAACCGGTTTGATCCAGTTGTTACCAGGCCGGGCTGACAGGGCACACGGGGTGACAAGATGGAGTTTACAAAATGGTGGTTCAGACTCCATTTTGAACTGCTGCTATATCCTTACAAATTACATGTTGGGTTTAACAGTGTAACGATGCTGGTTCTGGCGGGGCCCAACTCAGAGTGCCAGTTCAGGACAAATTGCTCCAAGCAGGGCAGTGACAGCCCAAGGCTGGGGTTTTTCCACCTCTAAGGCACCAAACCAGCCAGACAGAGAGGATTTCGGTTTTACCCCACTGGCTAACCACAAGTCACACAAGCAATTCCCTTAGACCCTCCAGTTTCCCAGTATCACCACCAGTGCCACTCGTTATAGGGAAAAATGGTCATGAAAACCAATACCCCAGTAAAAGAAAAAAGGTTCTCTCAGTCCCAAAGGACCAAGCCCCAGATCCAGGTCAATATACAAATCGGATCTTACCCACAAATCACGCTGTTGCCAATCCTTTAGAATCTAAAATCTAAAGGTTTATTCATAAAAGGAAAAGGGTCTAGGTGAGAGCTAGGATTGGTTAAAAGGAATCAATTACATACAGTAATGGCAAAGTTCTTGGTTCAGGCTAGTAGCAGAGATGGAATAAACTGCAGGTTCAAATCAAGTCTCTGGAACATCCCCAGCTGGGATGGGTCGTTCAGTCCTTTGTTCAGAGCTTCCGTTTGTAGCAAAGTCTCTCCAGAGGGAAGAAGCAGGAAAGAAGACAAGATGGAGGAGCTGCAGTAGCCTTTTATAGCCTTTCATCATGTGGCCTCTTTCTTTGTTCCAAAGACAAGCGTTGGGGCACATGGCAAGAAACAACCGTAGAGTTTGGTCCATAGGCATGTTTCTGCATCCCTTCCTGAGTCACAGGCGTGTCTGCCTTCTCTCAATGGGCCAATTGTATCGCTGATGGTTCCTAAGGAGCCATCATGCAGGCCTGGAGAGTTGATAGCTTGTCTGGGGTCCCAGAAGCCCAGCCCCAGTTTGAAATACAGACAGGATAGAGCCAATATTCATAACTTCAACTACAAAACTGTTCCATACATAGAAATGGCATAATCCCAACCAGGCCAGCATAACCTGATCTTAGACACCTCATTTGACCCCCATTATATAGGATTTAGTGCCACTACAGGACCTTGGTTGCAACAATGATCGATACGATCCCAGTTATTCTCAATAATGTCACAAACAGACACATATTTTAATAAGCTACAACAGTGTAACAAATCACACCCAACAGAGGCCCCGGGCCCCAGAGTGAGGGGACTCCCTGAGGGGGCCCACAGCAAGAGACAGGCCCAGAGAGGTGCTCAGAGAGGTGCGGCTCCAGGAGGCGGAGGGGCTTAATCCCCAAGACAGAATGGACCCCTGAGAAGGGCTGTCGCACTGAAAGGGGTCCCCTTAGGGACCATACGGGGCCAAGAGTGGGCACCACCTGTGAGTCTGTGACACTGTGTCACTAGGGTCAGCCCCTTGGCTTCACCACCTCCTGGGGCTGAACCTCGAAGCCTTCAGCCCCCCCCCCCCCCCCCCCCGCTTCACGCCGTGAGCTCCCTCAGCAAGTCCGCCTGCGACGGGCACCTCTGAGAGCTGTGTACCCCAAAGGGAGCCATGCACCCACCTCCAGCAGCTGCAGGGACTTCACACAGCGGGGTAGGAGCCGGGTTTAGGAGCTGTCTGGGACACGGCCTAGAAAGTGCTTGGTTAGCACAGAGATAACACGGTTACTCACCGTAGTAACTAGTGTTCTTCGAGATGTGTTGCTCATATGTATTCCAGTTAGGTGTGCGCGCGCGGCGTGCACGATCGTCGGAAGATTTTTACCCTAGCAACACTCGGTGGGCCGGCTGGCGCCCCCTGGAGTGGCGCCGTTAGGTGTCCCGATATATACCCCAGCCGGCCCATCGCCCTCTCAGTTCCTTCTTGCCGGCTATTCCGACAGTGGGGAAGGAGGGCGGGTTTGGAATACATATGAGCAACACATCTCGAAGAACACTATTTGCTACGGTGAGTAACCGTGTTTTCTTCTTCGAGTGCTTGCTCATATGTATTCCAGTTAGGTGACTCCCAAGCCATTCCTAGGAGGCGGGGTCGGATTGTGATACAGCAGAGTTTAGGACCGCCGAACCAAAAGCGGCGTCGTCTCTAGAATGTTGCACTATGGCATAGTGCGAGGCAAAAGTGTGTACTGACGACCATGTCGCGGCCCTACAAATGTCTTGTATAGGTATGTGTGCCAGGAAGGCAGACGACAAGGCCTGAGCTCGGGTAGAGTGGGCCGTAGTGTGCATGGTGGGGACACCTGCCAAGTCATAGCATGCGCGGATGCACGAGGTGATCCATGACGAGATGCGCTGGGAAGAGACGGGAAGGCCTTTCATCCGGTCCGCCACGGCGATGAACAGCTGGGTCGATTTCCGGAAGGGCTTTGTCCTCTCGATGTAGAAGGCGAGGGCTCTCCGGACATCCAGGGAATGGAGTTGCTGCTCCTTCCTAGAGGCATGGGGCTTAGGATAAAAGACAGGTAGAAAAATGTCTTGGTTAATATGGAAAGCCGACACTACCTTGGGCAGGAAAGCCGGGTGTGGCCTGAGCTGTACTTTATCCTTATGGAACACCGTATACGGTGGTTCCGAAGTGAGCGCTCTGAGCTCAGAGACGCGTCTAGCCGAGGTGATGGCTACTAGAAAGGCCGTTTTCCATGAGAGATACAGCATGGAGCAAGTGGCCATGGGCTCGAATGGGGCACCCATGAGCCTGGTAATGACTAGGTTGAGGTCCCATGTAGGGACCGGGCGGCGCACCAGCGGGTGTAGCCGTTCTAACCCCTTAAGGAACCTGGTAACCATGGGGTTGGAGAAAACAGAACCCGCCCCGTCCCAGGGGTGAAAGGCTGAGATTGCCGCTAGGTGGACTTTCAGCGACGAGAGAGCCAGACCCTGCTCCTTTAGTGAGAGGAGGTAGTCCAGGATGGTGTGAATTGGCACCTGCAGGGGGTTGAGACCCCGAGTGCCACACCACAAGGAAAAACGTTTCCACTTAGCTGAGTAGGTGGACCTGGTGGAGGGTTTCCTACTGCTCAGCAGAACGTGCTGGACCGGGCTGGAACAACGCAGCTCCGACGGGTTCAGCCATGCAGCAGCCACGCCGTGAGGTGAAGGGACTGCAGGTCGGGATGATGGAGCCTGCCGTGCTGCTGCGTGATCAGGTCCGGCCACAGCGGTAGAGTAATCGGGTCGGCCACGGATAGTTCCAGGAGCGTGGTATACCAGTGTTGCCTGGGCCACGCTGGAGCAATCAGGATTACTCTGGCCTTGTCCCTGCGTAGCTTGAGCAGGACTCTGTGGACCAGTGGAACTGGTGGGAAGGCATAGGCCAGGTTGTCCGTCCAAGGATGGAGAAAAGCGCCTGTCAGGGAGCCTGGGGAGCGACCCTGGAATGAGCAGAACACGTGGCATTTCCTGTTCTCGCGAGTCGCGAAGAGATCTATGTGGGGAAACCCCCACTTCTGGAAGACAGAGTGGATGACGTCCGGTCGAATGGACCACTCGTGAGTTTGAAAGGACCTGCTCAGGCGGTCCGCCAAGGTGTTCTGGACTCCTGGGAGAAACGAGGCCACGGGGTGAATGGAACGGGCTATGCAAAAGTCCCAGAGCTGAGTTGCCTCTCGGCAGAGGGGAAGGGAGTGTGCCCCTCCCTGTCTGTTGATGTAATGCATGGCCGTCGTGCTGTCTGTAAGGATGGAGACACAGCGGCCCTGTAAGTGTTGAGCGAAGGCTTGGCAGGCAAGACGTACCGCTCGGAGTTCTCTGACATTGATGTGTAATGTCAGCTCCTGCTCCGACCACAGGCCCTGCGTTTGGAAGTTCTGCAGGTGAGCCCCCCAGCCGAGGGATGACGCATCCGTAGTCAAGGCACGGGAAGGCTGAGGTGGATGAAAGGGAACACCTGACATCACATGTGCGGGGTCCAGCCACCAGTTGAGGGAGGCTAGGACTTGCGGTGGGACCGTCAGAATCATATCGAGGTTGTCCCTGTGTGGCCGGTATGCGGAGGCCAGCCATGCTTGGAGGGGCCGTAGGCGTAACCTGGCGTGGGCTGTCACGAAGGTGCATGATGCCATATGACCCATGAGGCTGAGGCAGCAGCGGGCTGTCGAAGTTGGGAAGGCTTGGAGGCTGCGTATGGCGGCTGCAAGCGTTTGAAAGCGAGCCTCTGGGAGGAAAGCCCTGGCGAGGGTAGAGTCCAGAATTGCCCCTATGAAGTCTATTCTCTGTGTTGGGACCAAAGTGGACTTTTCTACGTTCAGTAAGAGGCCCAGATGGTTGAACATGTCCATGGCCTTGCGAATGTGAGACTGGACCTGGTTGGCGGAGTTGCCACGGAGGAGCCAGTCGTCGAGATAGGGGAATACCTGAACTCTTTGACGCCGAAGGGCGGCTGCTACTACTGCCATGCACTTTGTGAAGACTCTCGGTGCTGTTGAGAGGCCGAATGGCAGGACTGCGAACTGGAAGTGTCTCTGGCCCACTACGAAGCGCAGGAAGCGTCTGTGAGGTGGGTAGATGGCAATATGGAAATACGCGTCCTTCATGTCGAGGGCGGCGTACCAGTCTCCCTGATCCATAGAGGGGATAAGGGTGCCCAGGGAGAGCATACGGAATTTCAACTTTACCATAAACTTGTTGAGACCCCGTAAGTCCAGGATAGGACGTAGCCCCCCCTTTGGCTTTGGGATTAGGAAATAACGGGAGTAGAATCCCTTGCCTCTGAGATCCCTTGGGACCTCCTCCACCGCTCCCACAGTAAGGAGTTCGTGCACCTCCTGGATAAGGAGTTGCTCGTGAGAAGGGTCCCTGAAGAGGGACGGGGTGGGAGGGTGGGACGAAGGCGGGGAGACGAACTGCAGTCGGTATCCCCCCTGGACGGTATGCAAGACCCAGCGGTCCGTGGTGATATTCGACCACGCCGGGGAGAAGGGGGAGAGGCGGTTCAGGAACAGGAGGGCAGGATCGGTATGGACTGGTACTCCGGCCTCGAGCGCCCCTTCAAAAATTTTGTTTGGGCCCCGACGATGGCTTGTGGGGGCCCTGCCTCTGGCCGGTCTGTCGGCCAGGTTGCTGTCTCCTACCCCCTCGACCACGCGGCCTTCTGTAAAAGTCTTGACGTGGCGGGGGAGGGAAGTAGCGTCGTACGAACGGCCGGAAGGGCCTGCGCTGCGTCGCGGGGGTATGCATCCCCAGCGTGCGGATGATGGTACGACCGTCTTTTAGGGTCTGCAGCTTAGGGTCTGTTTTCTCCGAAAACAGGCCCTGCCCGTCAAAGGGTAGGTCCTGGATAGTGTGCTGGACCTCTGCTGGGAGGGTGGAGGATTGCAGCCAGGAGATGCGCCGCATGGCGACTCCCGAGGCGATGGTTCTGGCAGCGGAGTCGGCGATGTCCAAGGAGGCTGTCACGGAGTGTGGGGGAGTCAGGTCCTGCACCCCTTTTCCCGGGATTTAATGTGACTTTTAGCCAGCCAGTAGAACAGAAGGTTTATTAGGGTTGTCAGGAAAGAGTTTATACAGAGCTTGTAAGTATGACCAGGACCCCTCTGCTGGGCCTTTTGGGGGGGCAGGGAGCTTAGACCCCAGCTTTGGGGCTCCCTGCGTTTTACCACCCAGCTTTGAACTGAAACCAAAAAACCAAAACCCCTAGCAGCCTTTTTTTTCCTTCCCCGGGGCCCCTTCTTTAGCCTGTCCATTTTTTTAGCCAAAGGTGTTACCTTCCAACCCCCGTTTTGGCTTATGTTACAGCCTTAGGTAAAGTCTTGCATTTTTAATGCAGCCTTTTAGGTTAGATTCATTTTGCTTTTTACTTTGTTACATCTCTTCCCCCTTTGAGACTGAACTGAGCGGGGTCACTTTGACCAGTGGCCTGGGGAAGTTTAGGGCCCCCTTTTCGGGACAACGCATTCGCTATTAGGTTGGCACTTTTTTTCACATGGACCACGTCCATGTCGTAATCCTGCAGGAGCAGGCTTTACCTCAGGAGCTTGGCGTTGGCCCCTTTTATCTGGTGTAGCCAGGTTAGGGGCGAGTGGTCGGTGTACACGGTGAAGTGGCGCCCGAATAGATACGGCTCTAGTTTCTTGAGGGCCCACACCATGGCCAGGCATTTCTTCTTGATGGCCGCATAATTTTGCTTTTGGGGTAGCAGCTTTTTGCTTAAATACATGATGGGGTGTTTTTGCCCCGTTTTATCCTCCTGCATTAACACCGCCCCCAGACCCATGTCTGAGGCGTCGGTGAACACCAGAAAGGGCTTGTCAAAGTCTGGGTTTGCCAGAACCGGGCCCCTGATCAAAGCCTTTTTTAGTGCACAGAGAGCCCTCTGGCACTTTTTGGTCCAGACCACCTTGTCTGGCTTTTCCTTTTTGCATAGCTTAGTGATGGGGGTGGCTATGGCGCTAAAGTGGGGCACAAATCTTTGATAGTACCCCGCCATCCCAATAAAGGCCTGGACCTGCTTTTTAGTTTGTGGAGCGGGCCAGTCCCGGATTACCTCCACCTTGGCTGGTTTTGGCTTTAGGTGGCCGCTCCCCACCCGGTGTCCCAGGTAGGACACTTCAGCCATTCCCACCTTGCACTTTTCCGCTTTTACGGTCAGCCCAGCCTCCCGGAGTCGGTCCAGCACTTGTTTAACTTGGGACACATGGTCCTCCCAGGTCTGGCTAAAGACACAAATGTCATTGATATACGCCACAGCGAAGCTTTTCATTCCCTTCAGTAGCCGATCCACCAGGCGCTGGAAGGTGGCTGGCGCTCCCTTGAGGCCGAAAGGCAGGGTCAGGAACTCGTAGAGCCCCAGAGGGGTAATGAAGGCAGATTTCAGCCGGGCATCTGCATCCAGTGGCACTTGCCAGTAGCCCTTTGTAAGATCCATGGTGGTAAGGTACCGAGCCCCTCCCAGCTTGTCTAGGAGCTCGTCCGGCCGGGGCATGGGGTAGGCATCAGATACAGTGATGGCATTGAGCTTCCGATAGTTTACACAGAACCGGATCGACCCATCCTTTTTGGGGACCAGCACCACCGGCGAGGCCCAAGGGCTGGACGACGGCTGGATTACCCCCAAAGCCAGCATGTCCTTGACCTTTTTTTTTAGGTTCCGAGCTGTCTTCCCTGTGACTCGGAAGGGGGAGCATCTTATAGGTTGGTGCGCTTCTGTCTGCACCCGGTGGACAGTCAGATTAGTGCGACCCGGCTGGTTGGAAAACAGCTGTTGGTACCGATGCAGCACCCCTCTGATCTCAGCTTGCTGGGCAGGGGTTAGCTGATCAGAGAGGGGGATCGTTTCTTGGGAGGAGCCAGCTCCTGTCTTAGGGAATAGATCTACTAGAGGGTTACTTCCCTGCTCCTCCCAATGTCCACACACGGCCAGCACCACATTCCCCCTGTCATAATATGGCTTTATTATATTGACATGGTAGACCCGGCAGTGGTGTGCCCGGTTAGACAGCTTCACCACATAATTTACCTCATTTAGCTGCTTGACAACCTTGAAAGGGCCTTCCCAAGCGGCCTGCAGCTTGTTTTTTCTCACGGGAATGAGAACCATTACCTGATTCCCCGTGGCGTAGGTGCGGGCCCGCGCCGTGCGGTTATACCAGACCCTTTGCTTTCTCTGGGCTCTGGCCAGATTTTCCTTGGCCAGGCCCATGAGCTTAGTAAGTCTTTCTTGGAAGGTCAGGACATACTCCACCACTGACTTTCCCTTGGGGGCCGCCTCCCCCTCCCATTTGTCTCTCATTAGGTCCAGGGGCCCCCGTACCCTCCTGCCGTATAACAGTTTGAAGGGCGAGAATTCGGTAGACTTTTGGGGCACTTCCCTGTACGCGAACAGCAGGTGCGGTAGGTATTTGTCCCAGTCTTGCGGGTGCTGGTTTATAAAGGTTTTCAGCATCATCTTTAGCGTCCCATTGAACCTCTCCACCAGCCCATTGGACTGGGGGTGATATGCTGAGGCCCAGCTGTGCCGGACCCCACATTTTTCCCACAAGCACCGGAGCAGGGCCGACATGAAGTTGGACCCTTGGTCTGTTAGGACTTCCTTGGGGAACCCCACTCGGCTGAAAATGGTCAGCAGCGCATCCGCCACGGTGTCTGCTTTAATGGAGGATAAGGGCACCGCCTCGGGGTAGCGGGTGGCGAAATTTACCACCACCAGAATGTATTTTTTTCCCGACCGGGTTGTCTTGCTGAGAGGCCCCACTATGTCCATGGCCACCTTCTGGAAGGGCTCCTCTATGATGGGCAAAGGCCTCAAAGCCGCTTTCCGCTTGTCCCGAGCCTTCCCCACCTGCTGGCAGGGGTCACAGGACCGGCAGTACTGATGGACAGTTGTAAAGACCCCAGGCCAGTAAAAGTTCTGTAGCAGCCTTTGCCTGGTGCGCCGGATTCCCTGGTGCCCTGCGAGAGGGATGTTATGGGCTAGGTACAGTAGCTTGCGGCGATACTTCTGGGGGACCACCAGCTGCCTCCTGATCCCCCACGTCTCCATCTCACCGGGGGGAGCCCATTCCCGGTACAGGAACCCCTTCTCCCACAGGAACCTCTCCTGGCAACCTCTCCACATGGTCCGCACCTCCCTGCGGTCGGCCAGGTCCCTGAGCTTCCGCAAGGAGGGATCTCTCTGTAACTCGGCCTGAAACTCAGCCGCTGGGGAAGGAATGGGAACCTGTTCCCTCGTGCTGTCTGTGCCTGAGGCCGCAGCCTCTCTGCGCCTGGTCCTGGGGTACTCCCTCCCCACTGGGGCAGGGTCCTGCGCCCCTTGCAAGGCACCCTCTCCGAGGCCCGGGCGTAGCGCCCCTTGCCGGCTCTGGCTACGGGTCACGACCAGGGTGTCCCGGGACTCACTGGGCCAGTCTTCTAGGTCCCCTCCATCAGTACCTCAGTGGGCAAATGCTGGTGCACCCCAATGTCCTTGGGGCCCTCCTTGGCCCCCCATTTTAGGTGTACCCTTGCCACAGGTACCTTGAACGGGGTCCCGCCCACCCCTGTTAGGGTTAGGTAGGTGTTGGGTACCACCCGATTTGGGGCCACCACTTCGGGCCGGGCCAGCGTCACCTCCGCGCCCGTATCCCAGTATTCAGTGACCTTCCTCCCATCTATTTTCAGGGGAACAAGGCACTCTCTCCGGAGGGACAGCCCCGCGGCCACCCTATAAACCGAGAACCCTGAGTTCGGGGCATTCAGCCCCCCCGAGGAGCTGGTCTGGGGCCTTTCTCCATCCGGAGCTGTTGATAAGCTGCCAGCCCCCCTCTTCTGGGCTGTCGGCCCCTTGTCCGGCTGGGTCCCTACCCAGTTAACCCGGTGCGGGTTTGGTCTGCTCAGTTTGTCTCTGATCTTGGGGCATTGGGACCGTAAGTGGCCCCTCTGGCCACAGTGATAGCAGCTCATGTCCCGTTGGTCCCCTCGAGCAGGTCGGTAGGGTCTGGTGTCGGAGGTTCCCCTCGGGAGGGGGTTCTCCCTATTTCCCCTTTGGTGGGTCCCGTGGTGACTCTCTTGCTGCCTCAGGGTGGGCCTGCTCCTTTGGGATTCCTCCCTGCCACCCCTTGACCGACTGTTCATGAACTCATCAGCCAGCCGCCCTGCGTGCTGCGGGCTCCCTGGATTTTTGTCCATCAACCATAGCTTCAGGTCTGATGGGCACAATTCATACAGTTGTTCCAGTACGAATAGTTCGAGCAGGTCCTCCATAGTTTGGGCCCCAGCGGTCCACTTGCGGGCGTATCCATGTATCCGGTTGGCCAGTTGTAGGTACGTGATCTCAGGGGTTTTTCGCTGATCCCGGAACCTTTGACGGTACATCTCGGGAGTCAGCCCAAGCTCGCAGAGCAGGGCCTTTTTGAACAGTTTATAGTCCCCAGTCTCCGTCTCTTTTATTCGGCCGTACACGTCCAGGCTTGCAGGGTTTAGTAAGGGGGTGAGATACTGGATCTTGTCTGCAGGGTCAACCTTGTGCAACCTGCAGGCATTTTTAAAGGCCGCCAGGAAGCTGTCTATGTCTTTCCCTTCCTTACGCCGGGCCAGGAAGTTACGATTAAACTTCCCTGTAGCCTTGGGTTCCCCCTCACTCACCGCAGCCGGGGCCTCACTGCTCCTCAGTCTGGCCAGCTCCAGCTTATGCTGACGTTGTTTTTTTTTTTTTTTCAGCTCACGCTGGCGTTGTTTTTTCTTGTGCTGACGTTGTTTTTTCCGTTCTTCCCGCTCCTCCTTCAGTTCCTGCTGTTTTAACTTGAGCTCTTTCAGTTTTATCTCCCTCTCCCAATCCAGCCGCCTCCACTGCTGGGATGGGGAGCTCCTCCGGGAAGATCCCCTGCTGGCCGCCGGGGTCAAGGGGCCCTCGGTATTTGCTGGGCTTTCCCCAACCTCTCCCCTGTGCAGAGGTGAGAGGGGTCTTGGGATGTCCTCGGCAGCAGTCTGACCCCTCCCAGCCAGGTCAGGCCCTGGGGCCCATGCTGCGTCTGCCGGGCGGCTTCCCCCAGGGGCAGGGATCGGGTCGTCCAAGCGATCCTTCTCCTCCAGCTGTGCAATCAGCTGGCCTTTGGTGGACTTCCCAACGCGCAGCCCCCTCTGCCTGCACAGGTCCACCAGGTCGTTCTTACGGCGCTTAGCATACATTTTCCTACTGGCCACTCACAGGCCTGTGCGGTCTTGGCCCCCACGGCTTCCAGGAGGAACCCCTAGTGTGCCAGCCCTTCTCACTGGTCACACCCCTCAGGGTTAAGCGTAACTCCTCCGCCCCCGAAACCGCTTCTTTCTGCCTCTTCAGCAACCTGCTCCCCGTCAATCCCCCTTCGTTGTACTGCTCTCCAGTCACTTACTGCAGGAAGTGCCGTTCATGGGGTGCAGAAGATCCCACCGCTGCCACCAGTTGTCACGGAGAGTGGGGGAGTCAGGTCCTGCACCCCTTTTCCCGGGATTCAATGTGACTTTTAGCCAGCCAGTAGAACAGAAGGTTTATTAGGGTTGTCAGGAAAGAGTCCATACAGAGCTTGTAAGTATGACCAGGACCCCTCTGCTGGGCCTTCTGGGGGGGCAGGGAGCTTAGACCCCAGCTCTGGGACTCCCTGCGTTTTACCACCCAGCTTTGAACTGAAACCAAAAAACCAAAACCCCTAGCAGCCTCTCTTCCCCTCCCCCGGGGCCCCTCCTCTAGCCTGTCCATTCTCCCAGCCAAAGGTGTTACCTCCCAACCCCCGTCCTGGCTCATGTTACAGCCTCAGGTAAAGTCTCGCATTTCCAATGCAGCCTTCCAGGTCAGATCCATCTCGCTCTCTACTCCGTCACAGAGGCCCACAGCGACGTCCTGGCCAGCTTTTTGCCCTCCTCCACGAAGGCTTTATACTCCTGTCTGGACTCTGGAGGTATAAGCTCTTTGAATTTCTCCATCGAGACCCAGGTGTTATAGCCGTAGCGGCTCAGGAGTGCCTGTTGGTTCGCCGCACGAAGCTGTAGGCCCCCCCGTGAGTAGATCTTCCTGCCAAACAAGTCTAGGCGCTTGGCGTCCTTTGACTTCGGGGCCGGGGCCTGTTGGCCGTTCCTCTCCCTCTCGTTGACAGATTGGACCACCAACGAACACGGAGGGGGGTGCGTGTAAAGGTATTGAAAGTCCCTCGGGGGGGCCATGTACTTTCTCTCTACCCCCCTGGCAGTGGGGGGTATTGAGGCTGGCGTCTGCCAGATGGATGTGGCGTTGGCAAGGATAGTCCGCACAAAGGGGAGGGCAACCCTAGTGGGGGCATCGGTCGTCAGGATGTCCACCACGGGGTCCTCCAGTTCAGGGACCTCTTCTATCTGGAGGTCCATGTTGAGGGCCAACCTGCGGAGCAGGTCTTGATGGTCCCTGAGATCAATGGGGGGTGGGCCGGATGATGATGCTCCTGCCACTGCCTCATCAGGGGAGGAGGAGGACAGGCCTTGGGCGAGCGGGTCCTCGACGGGTACCTCTTCGGAGCCCAGGGCTGGGGGTTCCGGTTCTGGCTGCTCTACCTCTGGCGGAGGCCTGGAGACTGTAGCCTCTGGAGGTCGGGAGACTGTAGCCTCTGGCGCTCTATGCTCCAACGTGGTTGAGGTAGGAGCTCTTGTTGGTACCCTCTGGGCTTCGTAGTAGGCCATTAGGGTCCAAAATGGCCACCGCTCCTGAACCTGCCCGGTCTCTGGCAGGTGGCCCTGGTCGCTGATGGTGCGGTCCTCCGCGTAGAGGTCGCTACCAGCTCTGGAAGAGCGGGATCCAGAGCGCGAAGGCCAGGGTGGGGCAGAGTAGCCATGCAGTGACGTCTGCGTGGCCAGGGTCTGCCTCCTTGGTGGGGTCCGGTGCCGGGATGGTATCCGGTACCGGGAGCCTGATCGGTGCCGGGATGGCGTCCGGTGCCGTGAGCCGGATCAGTACCGGGATGGTGTCCGGTGCCGGGAGCCGGATCGGCGTCGAGAGCCGGATCGGCGCCGGGATGGGGACCGGCGTCGAGAGCCGGATCGGGGGCGGGACCTGGATCGGTACCGGCGATGATCTCGGTACCGTGACACGGATCGGGACCTGGAACGTCTCGGCGATCTGCGCGTCGACCGGCCGCGGGACCGGGAGCGGCGTCGAGAGTCAGGGTACCTCCGTGTGGATGGAGACCTGGAGCAGTACCGCGAGTAGGAACGGCGCCGGGATCGAGATCGGTGCCGGGACTGCGAGCGGTACCTTGGAGACGCAGGTGGCTGCTGCTGGCTGGTCTCCGCATGCGGCACCGGGTGGAAGATGGCCGGTTTGCCGCATGACGTGATGATCCGTACCGGCGGTACCGTAGGCGGGGTCGGTGCCGGAGCGGTCATGTGGATCAGGTCCCGCGCCGCTGCGAAGGTGTCCGGCGTGGACGGCAGCGGAAGCTCAACCACGGAGCGTGCCGGGGAGCTGGCGGTTACCGAGCTCAACGGCCCTCGCGGGACCGGAGTTGTCGGTGCCGGAGCCTGCGGAGGCTGACCTGCACTCAACGGCCTCTCGGGTGCCGGAGTCGTCGGTACCGGAGCCTGCGGAGGCTGACCTGCACTCAACGGCCTCTTGGGTGCCGGAGTTGGCAGGGCCGGCGCCGGTGTTGACGGCGGCGCCGGACTCAACGGCCTAAGGAGGGCCGGAGTAAGTGGCACGGAGACCACTGGCACCGAACTCAACGGTCCTTGCGGTACCGGAGTTGGCGGTGCGGGCGCCTCAACAGACCTCGGCGGATCTGGAGCTGGCTGCGCATGCAGCGGCGCCTTAGTCGGTCCTCCCGACTCCTTGGCTCTCGGGGACAGAGAGCGGCTCTGTGAAGTCCCAGGCAGAGAAGGACGGTGCCTGGGTTCTTTACCGGAGCTTGGCTTAAACTATCTAAAAGATAAACGAGTGCTGTAAAGCTAGGGCTGTGGAGGTCAGCGAGCTGCTCTCCACTGTTCCAACGACCGACACGGGCGGTAAGAAGGAACTGAGAGGGCGATGGGCCGGCTGGGGTATATATCGGGACACCTAACGGCGCCACTCCAGGGGGCGCCAGCCGGCCCACCGAGTGTTGCTAGGGTAAAAATCTTCCGACGATCGTGCACGCCGCGCGCGCACACCTAACTGGAATACATATGAGCAAGCACTCGAAGAAGAACAAAGAAAACCCCCCATAGGAAACAAGAAAAACAGGAAACTCCCCCGTGCTGTCACAGGGCTCCATCCTGTCTGTATTTCAAACCTGTGCTGTGCTTCTGAGTGACACCCCAGACAAGTTGGTGTCAGCTCTGCCCAGCCTGCTGGATGGCCCATTGAGGACCATCAGCTACACAAGTGACCCATGGAGAGACGGCAGATACACCTGGTGACTCAGCAAGGTCTGCAGGGACCTGCCTATGAACAGAACTCTTAAGGATTTTCTATGCCATGTGCTGGGCAGCTTCTCCTTGGGACAAAGAAAGCAGAGACCACATGGCAAGAGACTATAAAAAGCTGCTGCAGCTCCTCCATCTTGTCTTCAATCCTGCTTCTGACCTCTGGAGAGACTTTGCTACAAACGGAAGCTCTGAACAAAGGACTGAAGGACCCATCCCAGCTGGGGATGTTCCAGAGACTTGATTTGAACCTAAAGCTTATTCCATCACTGAACCAAGAACTTTGCCATTGCTGTGTGTAACTGATTCCATTTAACCAATTCTAGCTCTCACCTAGACCTTTTTCCTTTCATGAATAAACCTTTAGATTTTAGATTCTAAGGATTGGCAACTAGGGTGACCAGACAGCAAGTGTGAAAAATGGGGACAGGGGATGGGGGGTAATAGGAGCCTATATAAGAAAAAGACCCAAAAATCGGGACTGTCCCTATAAAATCGGGACATCTGGTCACCCTATTGACAACAGCGTGATTTGTGAGTAAGATCTGATTTGTATACAGGCAAGTCTCATCTTATGCGGGGGTTCCGTTCCGCGGTTAGCGCGTAAAGCAAAAAACCGCGTATAGTGAAACGCCATTGAGTTGAATGGCGGACAGAATTGCCCGCAGTACCGATGCCGGTTTAAAATGGTTATTTTTCTTTTTCTGTTTTTGCCGACCGCGCAAAGCTGAATTCACGCATGTTAAATGCGCCTAAGATGCGACTCGCCTGTATTGACCTGGCTCTGGGGCTTGGTCCATTGGGATGGAGAGAACCTGTTTTCTTTTACTGGGGCATTGGTTTTCATAACCATTTGTCCCCATAACGAGTGGCACTGGTGGTGATACTGGGAAACTGGAGTGTCTAAGGGGATTGCTTGAGTGACTTGTGGTTAGCCAGTGGGGTAAAACCAAAGTCTCCTCTGTCTGGCTGGTTTGGTGCCTTAGAGGTGGAAAAACCCCAGTCTCAGGGTTGCTGCTGCTTGGAGCAATTTGTCCTGAATTGACACCTCAGTTGGGTCCCGCCAGAACCAGCATCGTTACACAGGCAGAGCAGGGGCACTCCATCGGGTGGACACAGCGTGTGACACACCCAGACCTGGATCCCAGCGCCCGAGGGGCAGGGCCGGGGTGTTCTTCAGGGCCCAGCACAGAGACTGCAGGACACGGGGATTTAAGGCACTTCTGGTTTATTCAGCTCACCACAAACCACAGCGCTGACATGACCCAGCCTGTTACGGGGGGAAGGGACTTGGACACAGTCTCAGCCGCTACCCCCATCACCTGAGTGAGCAGCGCCCACCCCGGGGTTCTGAGACCAGGGGACATCCCATCGCTACCCTCTGTGCTGGCTGGTTCAGGCCCAGGTCTGGAGCCGCACTGGGGTGACTGGAGAATAGTTGCTGAGCCCAGCTTGGCAGGACAACGCCGAGCGCCCGGCTGAGCGAGGTGAGAGGGGAGCAGCATTCCTGGGACTGATCTTCCAGTCTCTAGTTGTTCTGGCTGCCAGATGCCCCGGGATCCGTCGACGGGGGCTGGCTGGTGGGCACGATCGCCTCCCGACTGTCCTGGCTCAGATCCGCCTCTCCCCCCTCCCCAGCCGTACTGGGCTGGGCTGGGAATGCCACCTCTGCCCCCGGCTGTGCCTGAGGGGAGGCTGCCCCCACTCGCTCCTCATCCCGGGCTCCCGTCTCCCCCAATGGCTCCGTGTGTGGGGCTGGCCCCTCTGCCTCTGGGCCCCCCTGCGTGTCCCAGGATGACGCCCTCGGGCCCACGCCAGACGCTTTTGATCCAGAAGAATTGGAACTTGCTGGAAAACAAACCGAGCGGGAGGGTGAGTCGCGGAGGGGAACCCCGGGGTCAGTTCCTTTGGCAGAACCAGAGCCCCCTCCAAATCCCTCCAAATCGCCCAAAACCGAATCCCCGTGCCCCACTCTCTGACCCACCCTGCCCCAAGACCCTGCCCCTGCTCCGACCCTTCTCCAGGATCCCACCCCCTACTCACTTAATGCCCCCTCCCTCCGTCGCTCACTTTCCCCCACCATGACTCACTTGCTCACTTTCACCCAGCTCTAGCAGGGGTTTGCAGTGCAGGGGGGGCTGAGGGCTCCGTCTGGGGGGTGCAGGCTCTGGGACAGAGTTTGGGTGTGGGAGGGGCTCCGGGATGGGGCAGGCACTTGGTGTGCAGGAGAGAGTGCCGGAGGGGGTGCAGGATCTAGGAGGGAGTTTGGGTGTTGATGGGGGTTCAGGGCTGGGGCAGGGGGTTGCAGTTTGGGAGGGGGGTTGAGGTGTGGGCTCCGGGAGGGAGTTTGCGTGCGGGAGGGGGCTTTGGGCTGGGGCAGGGGTTGGGGTGTGGGAGGGGGTTCAAGGTGCAGGCTCCGGTTGGCACTGACCTCAGACGGCTCCCAGGCAGTGGCCGGCACGTCCCTCCGGGTCCTAGGTGGAGGTGTGGCTAGGCGGCTCCACGAACTGCTCCCACCCGCAAGCACCTTTGGCTGCAGTTGGGAGCTGAGGAGTGGCACTCGGGGCGGGAGCACTGTGTGGAGCCCCAGTGGCTGCCCCTACACCTAGGAGCTGGAGGGACATGTCGGCCGCTTCCTGAGAGCTGCACGGAGCCGGGTACGGAGCCTGCCAGCCCTGCGCTAACTGGAGTTTTAATGGCCCGGTCGACGGTGCTGACCGGAGCCGCCGGGGTCCCATTTCGACCAGGTGTATCCGGTCGAAATCTGGACACCTGGCAACTCTACACATTTCTCCTGCCCCCCTTCCTCCCATGATACTCCCCACACTCACCCTTGCTTCCTGGCTTTCTCTGGGCGTCTTTCTCCTGTGCAGTATCCGGCACCATGTTTGCAACTAGCTTCCCCGTCCCCACTGCAGAGACATTGGAGGCAGCGTCTCTCCCCTGCTGCCCAGCCAGCTCTGCCGAAGCTTTGTCCCTCGCACCGTCTCCTGCTGTCCCCGGCCCGGACAGGCCTGCCTCGGCGTTGGCTGAGCTGTCCCCGTTCGGTGCAGGGGCCTCGGGACCTGGAGCAGCAGCGACGGGTTTAACACGTTCCTGGGACTCGCTCAGTTCGGATCCAGGAGAATCTGAACGGCCAAGAGAACAAACCGAGCGGGAGGGTGAGTCACCGAGGGGGCCCCGGGGTCAGTTCCTTTGGCAGAACCGGAGCCCCCGGGGTTACCCTGAGCCTGGGGGACACAGGCTGCCCCAGCCCTGCCTGGGAACAAAGGGTTAATCCAGGCCCCAGAGCCTCTGCCCAGTTCATCAGTCCGGTCTCCTGATATTTAGGCCCAGACCCTCACCGGCCCTGGCGTCCATTGCGAGACCTGAAATGGGTTTAAGCCGGTTCCTGATTCTGGGGGCCCCTGACTCACACTTGAGCCATGGGGGCTGGGGAATACGGCTGGCCCCAGGTGACCCCGTCAGCCCCCCATACAGTGACCCCCCCGTCCTCCCACCGTGGGATCCACAGGCACACGCAGCGGAAGGAGACCGATCCCATCGCTTGACCCCTCTGGAGTCGCTCTCCCCTCCTGCCCCTCACCTGTGACCCGCGCCCCGTCCTGCTCCTGTGTCTCACTCTGCTCCTGAGCAGGTAACAGCGGCTGCCGCTCAGGCCCCTTCCCGGCGTCGCTGACCCCGTCATTCCCCATCAGCACCGTGTCCTGGCCACGCGTCTTCTCTCTGCTCCCAGCTGAGTCCTTGAGGGGCGTCTCCACGGCACTGTAACAACCTAAACAGAGACAACGAGACAGACGGGGTCAGAGCGACACACGGGGTCAGTGTGGGGGGGGGTCAGAGCGACACACGGGGTCAGTGTGGGGGGGTCAGAGCGACACAGGGGGTCAGTGTGGGGGGGTCAGAGCGACACAGGGGGTCAGTGTGGGGGGGTCAGAGCGACACAGGGGGTCAGTGTGGGGGGGTCAGAGCGACACACGGGGTCATTGGGGGGGGGTGTCTGGGAGACGCGTCCGGCTGAAGTTAGGGGATGGGAACGGCGGATCCCTGAGAGCAGGAGGGTGAAACCTCCCCTGGGGCTGGGCCCTGCTGCAGGGGGCTCAGTGTGTAGAGAGACCCCCCCCCAGCCCCGCAGACCCTGGGGTGTCCCTGGCTGTGTCCCTGTCCCCTCAGCCCTCCCCGGACTCTCTGCTCCCTCTGGCCCTGCGCTCCCCCATCCCTCCCCCGTACCCCTCGGGGCTGCTGCTCTGCCCCTCCATGCCCCCAACCATCTCTCCTGCCCTTCTCATACGGTCGCCAGCTGTTCTCGGAGATTTCCCCCCAACATGACGTCAAGTCATTTTCTGAGAATATCCTATTCAAATCTCCCGGGCGGCTTTCAGCAGTAGAGAAATCGATGCCAATTCCGGGAGTCTCCAGGCCAGCCGGGCTCGTCCCCCGTTTCCATCCTCCAGGCTGGGCACTGGGCTCACCTGCCCCCCTGAGCCCCAACATTCACCCTGCCCCACTGCTGAGCTCTCTGTGCCCCCACCTGGGCAAGGGACCCTTCTGCTCCCACCCCTCTGCTCTCCTGAGCCTTCCCCTGGGCTCGCCGGAGCAGCATCCGCGGGGGCGTTGCATCCCGAGAGCCGGTGCCGTATCACGGCGTTTGTCCCCTAACCGGCATGCCCACGGGGCCAGTGCGAGGGATGGGACCGGGGCTAGTGACTCCAGCCCCAGAGCGGGACAGCCGCAGTCACTGCTGGGCGGGACGGTGTCTGCCAGTGGGGGCCAGATCTGCCGGGTCTGTGACATGATCCCGTCCGGCCACTTCAGTATTGAAACGTATCCGGTGCTGGGGGGTCGCACACCGCATAGCTTGTGTCGGCTGAGCGCCTCGCAGCCAGCCAGGGGCTCCTCGCATCTCCCCATCCCCCCCCCAAAGCGCCCTGGTGCCCCCTTCCCACCCCTCTATTACAGGGACAACCTGCAACTGCCCCACATGGCAGGGGTTCTGTGTGCTCCCCTGCCCTCCATTCCCCCTTCCCGGGCCTCTGTGACCTCCAATTCCCTCCACCAAGGCTTCCCCATTCTCCTCACCATGCCAGGGGATCTGTATCTCTCTTTCCCCCCACCCCCAAAGTATCTCTCATGCCCCCAGACTGGAAGAGAGGGATGGGTGGCCCCCACTTTGCCCCAGGCCCTGCCCCCACTCCACCCCTTCCCCCAGACCTCACCCTGCCCCACCTCTTCCAGCCCCTGCCCCCTCCCCCGCACATCCTGTCCCCATTCTTCCCTCCCCTCAGCACTGAACAGCTGATCCCTGGTGGGCAGGAGGAGCTGGGAGAGAGGGGGAGTCGGTGCCTATGCAGCTGTTATTAGCAAACGGTGTCACCAAAGGTCAGATGCTTTAGGTAAAACCTTCTCAGAGGTGCCGTTCCCGAACCAGATCCCAGATTTAGCTGAAATTCCCTAGAAGATTCCTCCTCTGCCCTCAGACCCTGGGCTGTGAGTTTGGGGAGGACACACTGTTCTCCTGCGAAATCGTGAGGGTGGGTCCCTGCCTTAAGTGGAAAACTGAACCCAGTTTTGAACAGAGGGGCTGCTGCACCCGCCCATCAATTCTCTCCAGACCTGACACCCTCTTTCCCCAGCACGGGGGGAACCTGCGAGCAGCCAACGGGCAAGTCCCCAAACGCTCCCGGACCCGCCCCACATGCTGGGAACCGGCCGGAGGAGGCTGAGCCCAAAGCGACGCTTTGTCTGGACGCTCCAAGTGCCTGAGAGCAGAGACCTCCCCAGCCACAACCACCCCAGTGTCAGCGCGGCGCTGCCCGGTCCCGCTCGCTCGTACCTCGGAGATCCAGCGGCCCAGTGGATTTTGCTTCAGGCTCCTGTAGGGTTTGATGTTCCACAGAACACCGGTACTCGGCCCCGTCATCCTCGGGCAGCATGGGGGTGAAGCGGAGCTGGGACGTCACGCTGTAGGATTTCCTGTCTGGTGCGGCTGTGGAGTCTGGGGTGACAATCTTGTGGGTGTCCAGGTTGTCTAAGCACCTGAACATCGACTCTCCCCTTCTCCATCGGAGCCAGGTCACGCTCAGCTCCTTGGGGTAGAACCCGGATACTTGGCAGCTCAGTGTAACCGGCTCCCCGGGGGCCAGGACCTGCGGCAGGGAGATCTCGCCCAGAACTGGAGCCTGTGGGACTAGAACATGTGGAAATTGCACGTCATAGTTACAGCACCAGGAGATCTGACACACGCCCCCCGTCACCACCTGGTCTGACTGTGAGGGAGTAGGGAGCGAGGTGAATTTGACCTGGGAGAGTTGCTGAGGAGGTTCACTGGGAATGGCTGCATTGGGGATGGGAAACGTCCCATTGGCCTGGAGCGCACAGCCTGGCTGCTGCTGTTCCTGCTCCCCGGTATCCTGCTTCTCAGAGCTGGAGCTCAGCGCACCCCGGGCACAGACGCTGCTCCGGAGCCGGGCCAGGGCCACGGGGGAGAATCCCGCAGAGGGACGGGCCTGGTGACCGAACGCCTGCAGTAGCATTTGTTAAAGGCAGCGCAGTGTGAGTGCGTATCCCACTGTGAAGTGCTGGGCGGGTCTGGGGGCAGGAACACCCTGTGGGCCGAGTGACGGTGACCCAAGGGGGGGTTTAACTCCAAGGGAGCGCGTTGATCGGCGTATCCCTGCGGCAGGCGAGCGGCTGTCAGAGGGTGACAGCCGGCAGGATCCCCCCTGTGCTCAGGGTCTGTTTTCAGGAACGGGGCCCAGCAGCCTTGACACAGTGGAGAGTGAGTCTAACTCCTATCTAGCCCGTCCTGTGCTCCTCACTCTCCAGTCGGGTCCCTGAGCCCTGCCCCAGCTGGGCTCTCTGGTTACGGACTCTGCAGCGGGGGTGTCTGGCTGGGAGCAGACTCCTGTCCCCGGGGATCTCGGCCCATCATGCCAGTGTTAGGATCCCTGCTCCTCCCGATCTCCCACCGACCCACACTAGGGGTGACACGGGCACCGGGCTCTAGCTGACATTTGGGGTTCACCCGCCCGCTCCTGGCCATGCTCCTGGCACGGCGCCTTGAACAAAAGGGGGCTCTGTGCTCACTCTGCCTGAAAATCTGCCCAGAACAACAGCTCCGGCCCCGTTAGCAAGGAGCCGACCTAGACACGGGATGAGGTTGGGTTTGGATTTGCAGCAGCTCAGGAGAATCCTGGTGCCCCAAACCTGGGAAACTGAGTCGGGGCCTCAGTGCTGGCTACAGGTGTCCGAAGCCCGTAAAGTGGGCACATCAGGAGTGTGGAGTAGCTCGTAATGAGTCTCCTCCCTGGGTAGAGGGTCTCATGCACCCCAGTGAAAACTCCTTGGGGCCAAAGGGTGGGAAATTTAGAACTACAGACTGACCTGTCACCTGCAGCTCCCGGCTGCGTCTCTCCAGGGGGGTCTGTAGGGCGCCGTGTCCCACCCGGCAGATGTACTCTGCCCCCTGGTCTCTCTGCACCGAGGGGGTGAAGCTGAGACTCGTCTCCTGCTGGAAGCTTTTCCAGTCCCGTGTGCGGGGAGCTCCAGGCTCAATTCTGTACTCGGCAGATCCCTGCAGGGGAACATCAGCCCTGGCCCCCCTGCCCCTCCTGAGCCAGGTCACACTCAGCACTCCGGGGAAATACCCCGACATGCGGCAGCTCAGGGTGATTTCCTCCCCCGCCGTCACTGACTCGGGTTGGGAGATTTCCGACACCTCCGGGGGCCGCAGGAGACCTGGGGAATGAACCATCCAGAGACAGTTACAGGCCCCGCAAGGGGGAGACGGGGCCTGGGGGGGGCTGCTCCCCCCTCCCTTCAGACAGGAGAGATCTGACCCCTCAGTGGGGCTGTTACCCCATAAAATCACCCCCGGGTGTGACACTGTTACACCCCGACCCATCGGCGTCTCCAGCCGGAAAGGGGGACGAGGGACATTAGCTCCTGTGACGTTATTGAGAATAACTGGGACCGTATCGATCATTGTTGCAACCAAGGTCCTGTAGTGGCACCAAATCTTGTATAAAGGGGGTCACGCCTGGTGACTCAGCAAGGCATGCAGGGACATGCCTATGGACAGAGCACTGAGGTGTTTCCATGCCATGTGCTGGATGATTGTCTTTGGGACAAAGAAAGAGGCCACATGGCAAGAGACTATAAAAAGCTGCTGCAGCTCCTCCATCTTGTCTTCAATCCTGCTTCTGACCTCTGGAGGGACTTTGCTACAAACGGAAGCTCTGAACAAAGGACTGAAGGACCCATCCCAGCTGGGGATGTTCTCCAGAGACCTGATTTGAACCTGCAGCTTATTCCATCACTGAACCAAGAACTTTGCCGTTACTGTATGTAACTGATTCCATTTAACCAATTCTAGCTCTCACCTAGACCTTTTTCCTTTCATGAATAAACCTTTAGATTTTAGATGCTAAAGGATTGGCAACAGCGTGATTTGTGGGTAAGATCCGATTTGTATATTGACCTGGGTCTGGGGCTTGGTCCTTTGGGATGGAGAGAACCTTTTTTCTTTTACTGGGGCATTGGTTTTCATAACCATTTGTCCCCATAAGGAGTGGCACTGGCGGTGAGACTGGGAAACTGGGGTGTCTAAGGGTATTGCTAGGGGTGACTTGTGGTTGGCCAGTGGGGTAAAACCAAAGTCTCCTCTGTCTGGCTGGTTTGGTGCCTTAGAGGTGGAAAAACCCCAGCCTCAGGCTGCAAGTGCCCTCATAGGTGCCGACTCCGTGGGTGCTCCGGGGCTGGAGCACCCACGGGGAAAAATTGGTTAGTGCAGAGCACCCACCGGCAGCTCCCCGCTGACCCCCCCGCCCAGCTCACCTCCACTCTGCCTCTGCCTCCTCCCCTGAGGCGCCGCCGCTCCGCTTTCCCCCTCTCCCTCCCAGGCTTGCCGCGTGCCAAACAGCTGTCTGGCGCGCAGCAAGCCTGGGAGGGTGGAAAAGCGGAGCAGCAGCACCTTGGGAGGCGGAGTGGAGGTGAGCTGGGCAGGGGGGCTGGTGGGGAGCTGCCGGTGCTCTGCTTCTCCCCCCTCCCTCCCAGGCTTGCAAGCCCGGGTGTAGAGAGAAATCTCTGTATTATGTATCTCTATGAATCTTTATGATGTTGTATTGTGTGTTTCATTGTGTTATTTTGTATTTATATGACTTGGCATTGTGCCTCTCTATTTTCATACAACTTTGTATTAGATCCCCATTTTGTATTAGATCCCTATTTGATATGGGAACTTTGTATTAGATCCCTATATAGAAAACTTGTAGAAAACTTGGTATCAAGATGTTCTAGCCCCTAAGGATAGTTAAAGTAGAAGAAACATGTGTCTGTTTGCTAGGAGTAGGATCAGATCTTCCCCCCACTCTGTAATCAATTGCCCTATTGACTGACGAGGTGTGAACGAGTGAGGCTTGGAAGAAACCCACCTCCAGACACTGCAACAGTTGGAGAGGGGATGGGAGCCAGATCAAAGGACAATCAAGTGGCAAAGAAGAGCAGACATACTGACAGGCCTTGGGGATTAGAAGCAAGCACCACCTTTGGGAAACACCCTCTTTAAGCAGCCATGGGACAACACCCAGAGAAAAGCAGCACAAAGACCAACGGACACAGACCCAGAGTTTGAATCTGGAGTGGATTCGCATAAGAGGGAAGCTGCTATAAAAGTGAGGTGTCTGGCAGAAGGACCCCGGGTCTCATCTTGTCACCATCGGAGCATCGATCCGGATCGGCAGAAGCCCGGCTCCACCCCTCCCCCATCTAACTCACCTGGCCAGTGCAGTTAAGGGGAGCAACCAGTTGGTAACAACAGCAAGACGGAGTGTGTTTGTGTCTGTGTGTGTGAGTGCATGAGTGTGAGATATATATCATATGCATATGCTAGAGTATTGATTGATACCTGTATTACTAATAAATGTGGCGTTTTGCCTTAATCCCCTTGGAAAGATCCTGTATAGAACTTTGAGTACAACACGGGGAGAGGGGTGGAGGGGGAATGCAGCGTGTCCGGGGGAGGAAGCGGGGGTGGGGATTTGGGCAAGAGGTGGAATGGGGGCGGGGGTGGAGTTGGGGAGGGGCCAGGTGCGCGAGCATCCACTGTCGCTGGCTAAAGTCAGCGCCTATGACTGCCCTGCTTGGAGCAATTTGTCCTGAATTGGCACTCTCAGTTGGGTCCTGCCAGAACCAGCATCATTACAGCTCCCAAAGCTCCTTCATCTCTCAGGGACCCCGCGGGGGGCAGCGATTCCTGCTCATTCCCCGTCCGACCCCAGGGACTCCCCTCACCTGTGTCCCCGGCTCTGATCTCTCTCTTGATCGGGGGCTCTCGGGGGCCTTGCTGAACGAACGCTCGGACTCGGAGCTCCAGACGGTTCAGTCCCCGGCTGGGGATTCTCCAGACGCTGGTAGCACTGAACGTGAGATCCGGGTTCTGGCTGATTTCTGGGGTCTCGTCTCTCCATCTCTCTGCCCCGTCACAGTGCCACTCGATAAGGTGAATCTCCCTGGGATAAAAGTTCTGGATCTGGATGGCAAAAGGCACCTCCTCCCGGGGCTCCCAGTGCGGTAACACCTGGATCTCGGACACCTGCGGCCGGGCTGCGGGGAGACAGCAGGAGCGTCAGTGAGAGCAGGGGCTGGTAAGGGGGAGCTGTAACGTGTCTCCCCAGAGAACTGACTCAGGCCCCGCTGGGAAAGGGGGCGGGTGGGGACAGACAGGTCTGATCTCACACGAGATGCCTGTGTCCAGGCTCTAGTATTAAATCCCACGCACCCGAACGAGGGAGTTAGGGTTGTAACAAGGATTGTTCGGCACTAGCCGGAGCAGACCGAGTGCGTGTCTGTCGGCCCGGGCTGAGCCTGGCGCGTCCCAGCTGCTGGGCACCCCCCCGTACAGGCCCCAGGAGCTCCCCTGGGAGGGGGTGAGTCTGTCCCCGTCCCTGGAGACGGGTTGTGGGAGCATCAGGGGACGGCTCAGAGCTGCCCCAGAACGTGGAGCTTCCTCGCTTTGTATGGTTCATGCTGGGGATGGGGTGGGGGGTGTCACATGTGACCAGCCTTCCTGTCTTTTAACCACGGTAAGAGTTGTTTATGGACTTTCTGTGTCGAACACGGCGACTGGAGGGGGGATGGGGCGGGTCGGACGTGGGGAACAGGAACGTCCCCTCCCCTGACTCACTGGGAGCTGTGGGAATATGGAAGGCTGTGGGGACGGAGGAGGCGCAGGGCGAAAAGAAGCTAATGGTGTTGGGGGGGTCAGTGTGTCAGTCTTTACCCCCACTAACTCCACCCAGCGGTGCCGGCCTAAACCGGTGAGGGGATCCCGTCCGGTGCTGCGTCTGGTCCCTAGGCCTGCCACAGCCCCTCAGAGCAGACGAGAAGGGACCATAATGATCATCTAGTCTGACCTCCTGCACAACGCAGGCCACCGAATCCCACCCACCCACTCCTGCAATAATCCTCTCCCCTGTGTCTCAGCTATTGAAGTCCTCAAATCATGGTTTAAAGACTTCAAGATGCAGAGACTCCTCCAGCAAGTGACCCGCGCCCCATGCTGCAGAGGAAGGCGAAAAACCTCCAGGGCCTCTGCCGATCTACCCTGGAGGAAAATTTCTTCCCGACCCCCCGAGCCGGCGCACCCACTAGGTGACCCTAAGTGGTCACCTAGGGCGCCGGGAGCAGGACGGGGGGGCAGCTGGCCGTGGCTGCCTCCCGCCCTCCCAGCTCCGCGGCTGAGCCTGGAGCCGGGGGGGACGCGGCTGCCTGACGCCCGAGCCGGGAGGAGGGGGTGGGGGAGAGGCTGGCCGCGGCTGCCTGACACCCGAGCCGGGGGGGGGGGCGGGGGGGAGAGGCTCTGTGGCTGAGCTGGGAGCTGGGGGGGCGCCGCGGGCGGAGGGAGGCTGCCGCAGGCGGGGGGCTGAGCTGCCGGCCCGCGGGGGGGAGTGGGGAGCCGCCATGGGGGGGGGACTGGCTGCCGCGGGGGGGGGCGGTATTAGCTGGGGGGGCGCAGGCCTGGTGCAAGGACGTTTCGCCTAGGGCGCAAAAATTCCTTGCACCGGCCCTGCCGACCCCAAATATGGCGATCAGCTGAACCCTGAGCATGTGGGCAAAACTCACCAGCCAGACACCCAGGAAAAAGTTCCCTGTAGTAACTTCTAACATCCCATCACTGACCATTGGGTCTATTTACCACTGATAGTCAAAGGTCAATTAACTGCAAGATCATGTTATCCCATTAAACCATCCCCTCCATAAACTTATCTAGCTTAACCTTGACGCCTGATAGGTCTTTTGCCCCCACTGCTTCCCCTGGAAGGCTGTTCCAGAACTTCACTCCTCTGATGGTTAGAAATGTGGTGCCCAGAACGGGACACAATACTCCAGCTGAGGCCTAATCAGCGCGGAGTAGAGCGGAAGAATGACTGCTCCTGTCTTGCTCACCACACTCCTGCTAATACAGCCCAGAATGATGTTCGCTTTTTTTGCAACAGAATTACACTGTTGACTCATATTTAGCTTGTGATCCACTCTGACCCCCAGATCCCTTTCCGCAGTACTCCTTCCTAGGCAGTCATTTCCCATTGTGTGTGTGTGTGCAACTGATTGTTCCTTCCTAAGTGCAGTACTTTGCATTTGTCCTTATTGAATTTCAACCTATTGACTTCAGACCATTTCTCCAGTTTGTCCACATCATTTTGAATTTTAATCCTACCCTCCAAAGCACTCGCAACCCCACCCAGCTTGGTATTGTCTGCAGACTTTATCAGTGTGCTCTCTATGCCGTTATCTAAATCATCGATGAAGATATTGAACAGAACCTGACACAGAACTGATCCCTGCAGGACCCCACTCCTTCTGCCCTTCCAGCATGACTGTGAACCACTGATAACTACTCTCTGGGAACAGTTTTCCAACCAGTGTTGCACCCACCTTATTGTAGCTCCATCTAAGTTGCATTTCCCTAGTTTGTTTATGAGAGGGTAATGTGAGACAGTAACAAAAGCCTTACTAAAGTCAAGATAAACCATGTCTACCCCTTCCCCTTATCCACAAGGCTTGTTACCCTGTCAGAGAAAGCTGTCAGGTTGGTCTGACATGATTTGTTCTTGACAAATCCATGCTGACTGTTACTTATCACCTTATTATCGTCTAAGTATTTGCAAACTGATTGCTTAATTATTTGCTCCATTATCTGTCCAGGTACAGAAGTTAAGCTGACTGGTCTGTAATTCCCCGGGTTGTCCGTATTTCCCTTTTTATAGATGGGCGCTGTATTTGCCCTTTTCCAGTCGTCTGGAATCTCTCCCGTCTTCCACAACTTCTCAAAGATAATCACTAATGGCTCAGATATCTCCTCAGTCAGCTCCTTGAGTGTTCTGGATGCATTTCATCAGGCCCTGGTGACTTGAAGACATCTAACTTGTCTAAGTAATTTTTAACGTGTTCTTTCCCTATTTTAGTCTCTGATCCTACCTCATTTTCACTGGCATTCACTGTGTTAGACGTCCAATCGCCACCAACCTTCTTGGTGAAAACCGAGACAAAACATGTTCCTTTTGTGGCTAGTGGGGTTTAATCATGGCGGTCATAGGAAGAATATAAACCCAGCTGTTCACAGGTACTGGCTTCCTCCTTTCTTTGGGGGTGCTCAACCCCCACCCTGGCCTAGGCCTCGCCCCAATCCACTCCTTCCCCAAGACCTTGCCCCACCTCTTCCCACCCCCGTTCTGCCCCAGGCCCCACCCCTTTCCCCAGACCCCATCCCACCTCTTCCCTCCCCCGCTCTGCCCCAAGCCCCACCCCCACCCCTTCCCCCAAGCCCTCACCCCTGCCCTGCCTCCTCCATCCCCCGCCCCCGAGCACATCCTGTCCCCACTCCTTTCCCTCTCCTCAGTGCCTCCTGCTCGCCACTAAACAGCTGATTCATGGCGGGCAGGAGGAGCTTGGAGGGAGGGGGAGGAGTTGATTGAGGTGCTGGGCTGCCGGTGGGTGCTAAGAACCTGCTAATTTTTTTCCCTGGTTGCTCCAGGGCTGGAGTCGGTGCCTATGCCGCTGTTATTAGCAAAAGGTGTCAAAGGTCAGAGACTTTAGGTAAAAACTTCTCAGAGGTGCCGTTCCCGAACCAGATCCCAGATTTAGCTGAAATTCCCTAGAAGATTCCTCCTCTGCCCTCAGACCCTGGGCTGTGAGTTTGGGGAGGACACACTGTTCTCCTGCGAAATCGTGAGGGTGGGTCCCTGCCTTAAGTGGAAAACTGAACCCAGTTTTAAACAGAGGGGCTGCTGCACCCGCCCATCAATTCTCTCCAGACCTGACACCCTCTTTCCCCAGCACGGGGGGAACCTGCGAGCAGCCAACAGGCAAGTCCCCAAACGCTCCAGGACCCGCCCCACGTGCTGGGAACCGGCCGGAGGAGGCTGAGCCCAAAGCGACGCTTTGTCCGGATGCTCCAAGTGCCTGAGAGCAGAGACCTCCCCAGCCACAACCACCCCAGTGTCAGCGCGGCGCTGCCCGGTCCCGCTCGCTCGTACCTCGGAGATCCAGCGGCCCAGTGGATTTTGCTTCAGGCTCCTGTAGGGTTTGATGTTCCACGGAACACCGGTACTCGGCCCCGTCGTCCTCGGGCAGCATGGGGGTGAAGCAGAGCTGGGATGTGACGCTGTAGGATTTCCCGTCTAGAGCAGCTGTGGGGTCTGGGGTGACAATCTTGTGGGTGTCCAGGTTGTCTAAGCACCTGAACGTCGACTCTCCCCTTCCCCGTCGGAGCCAGGTCACGCTCAGCTCCTTGGGGCAGAAGCCGGATACATGGCAGCTCAGTGTAACCGGCTCCCCGGCGACCAGGACCTGCGGCCGGGAGATCTCGCCCAGAACTGGAGCCTGTGGGACTAGAACGTGTGGAAATTGCACGTCATAGTTACAGCAGCTGGAGATCTGACACACGCCCCCCGTCACCAACTGGTCTGACCTGGCCCCGTGTCCCCAGCAGCCTCTGCCAGGCCCTCCCCTCACCCAGCGAGAGCTCCCTGAACGACTCCTGTGACACCCACAACCCCGGGAGAGGGGCCTATTTTTTCCCAGGGGTGCTTGACCCCGGCCCAGCCACAGAGTCGGGGCCTAGGGGGACGAGAGACACAGCACGGCCGTGAGCGTCACAGTGACCCACTGACAGCAGAGGAAGGGGAGATTCAGGACTCTGGGTTCCATTGCAGGGTCTGGGGGGAAGCGTCGTCTAGTGGCTGTAGACGCTTCTGCTCACATCTCCCAATGCCTCCCCCCTGACCCCGTCTCACAGGCATGTCCCAACCCAGCCTGTCCTTTCTGTCTCTATCCCCCCAGCCCAGCCCCTCCCTGCTCCTCACCCCTCTGCATGCCAGCCCAGCCGGGCTCTGCTTCTCCACGGCGCCTGGCTCCCAGCTGGAGGGGGGGGGCATTGAAAGCACAAGAGAGACAATCTCCCTGTTCTCCGTTCCTGCGTCCAGTGGGAGACAGGGCAAGCCCAGCTCAGCCCCGGCCCGGAGCACACACCGAGAGCTCGGGGGTGGAACACGCTCGGCTGCCAGACTCTGACATGCTTCTCCTGCACACGTCAATGGTGATTGTCAGAGGTGCACAGCGAGGCTGAATTTGAACCAATTTTCGCACCGGTGGCAAAAGCTAATTCTGACTCCTAGTGACCCCCCTGCCAAATTTCCAGTCCCCACTCCAAAGCAGGGAGCTGCATGAAGGTTAATATCACCCTGGGGTGTATTAACAGGAGGGTCGTACATCAGACCCGGCAGCTCATTGTCCGGCTCCCCTCGGCCCTGGGGGGCCCAGCTGCAGTACTGTGCCGTTCTGGGGGCTGCGCTTTAGGGAAGCTGGGGACAAACTGGAGAGAATCCAGAGGAGAGAAACAAACCTGATCAAAGGGTTAGAGACCTGACCTGCGAGGAAGGGTTAAAAACACGGGGGGTGGTTAGTCGTGAGAAAAGGTGACTAAGGGGGAGACCTGATAAGTCCTCAGTCTGACAGGGACTGTACTAAAGACAGGGACCGATTGTTCTCCGTGTCCACTGACGGCAGGACAAGCAATAAGGGGCTTCGGCTGCAGCCAGGGAGGGTCAGGTTCGATATCAGGAAGCAGCGTCTAGCTCTGCGGGGAGCTCAGCCTGGAACAAGCGTCCAGGGGAGGCCCCGTCATTGGAGGTTTGAGAACAGGTTGGACAAACCCCTGTCAGGGCTGGCCTAGGTCAGAGGTTTTCAACCTTTTCTCCTTTGTGGACCCCTAAAACATTGTGAATGGAGGTGCGCACCCCTTTGGAAATCGTACATGGTCTGCAGCGCGGACCACAGGTTGAAAACCACTGATCTAGGGTTACTTGGCCCTGCCCCAGCACTGGGAGCTGGACTAGATGGCCTCTGGGGGGTCCCTTCCGGTCTGACATTTCTATGATTCTAGGAGCTTCTCAGTGCAGCAGTTGTGAGAATTATTTAACGTGGGCAAAACAAAGTGTTTTTCCTAAACTTGTTCATTGAAACAGCTGAACCATTTTAGCTGAAACTTCCCCCCGTTTTTCCTCCCAGAAAAAAGGAGCCTGAGGCAGACGCCCAGCCTGGGAAATTTCAGCCTCAACAGTTAAAGTTCGGCAAAGTTACAAGCAACTGAAAACAGGGTCTTCTCATGGAAAGTGTCGGGCAATTGTAGCTCTGGGAAGTGCCCCCACCTGCACCTAAAGTTATCTGGACAGCACCCGGGAGTGTCCGGGAGTCTCTCGGTGCGGAGGAAAGACACGGCCCCTCCGTTGTGGAGCTCCCCAGCTGTCGATGGGTTACCATGCGGCTGTTTCACACGGATTGTGCCCCCTGGGAGTGACTCTGCCCGCGCTGGCAGAACCCCACCAGAGACGGGGCACGTGCAGTGTGGCCCTTTGCTGACTGGCTGGGAACGTCTCACAGAGCTCCCAGCACCTGTCCCTGGTGGGCTGCACGTTGAACAATGTTCAGTGGACACGAGTCTCTTCCCTCCCATGTTACTCCCCCACACACACTCACCATTGCCTCCTGTCTTTCCCTGTGCAGCTTCCTCCTGGGCAGGATCCGGCACCACGTTTGCAGCTGCTTTGGGCTTGCTGCCAGGTTCCCCCTGATCATCCGCGTCGGTCTGGCTGCCGGGTTCCCCCTGATCGTCCGCGTCGGTCTGGCTGCCGGGTTCCCCCTGATCGTCCGCGTCGGTCTGGCTGCCGGGTTCCCCCTGCTCCCCTGCTTTGGTCTGGGTGATGAGCACCCCCTGATCCTCTGTGGCGGGCTGGCTGGTGGGCACGATCGCCTCCCGACTGTCCTGGCTCAGATCCGCCTCTCCCCCCTCCCCAGCCGTACTGGGCTGGGCTGGGAATGCCACCTCTGCCCCCGGCTGTGCCTGAGGGGAGGCTGCCCCCACTCGCTCCTCATCCCGGGCTCCCGTCTCCCCCAATGGCTCCGTGTGTGGGGCTGGCCCCTCTGCCTCTGGGCCCCCCTGTGTGTCCCAGGATGACGCCCTCGGGCCCTCGTCAGACACTTTTGATCCAGAAGAATTGGAACTTGCTGGAAAACAAACCGAGCGGGAGGGTGAGTCGCGGAGGGGAACCCCGGGGTCAGTTCCTTTGGCAGAACCGGAGCCCCCGGGGTTACCCTGAGCCTGGGGGGACACAGGCTGCCCCAGCCCTGCCTGGGAGCAAAGGGTTAATCCAGGCTGCTGATCTTCTGACTAGTTCATCAGTTCGGATTTAGGCCCAGACCCTCACGGGCCCTGGCGTCCATTGCGAGAACTGAAATGGGTTTAAGCCAGTTCCTGATTCCGGGGGGCCAGACTCACGCTTGAGCCATGGGGGCTGGGGAATACGGCTGGCCCCATGTGACCCCCATCAGACCCCCCTCCCCCCCATGCAGTGACCCCCATCCTCCCACCATGGGATCCACAGGCACACGCAGCGGAAGGAGACCGACCCCATCGCGTGACCCCTCTGGAGTCGCTCTCCACTCCTGCCCCTCACCTGTGACCCGCGCCCCGTCCTGCTCCTGTCTCTCACTCTGCTCCTGAGCAGGTAACAGCGGCTGCCGCTCAGGCCCCTTCCCGGCGTCGCTGACCCCGTCATTCCCCATCAGCACCGTGTCCTCACCATGCGTCTTCTCTCTGCTCTCATCTGGGTCCTCGGGGGACGTCTTCACGGCACTGTAACAACCTAGACAGAGACAACGAGACAGACAGACAGGGTCAGAGCAACACATGGGGTCAGTGTGGGGGGGTCAGAGCGACACAGGGGGTCAGTGTGGGGGGGTCAGAGCGACACTTGGGGTCAGTGTGGGGGGGTCAGAGCGACACAGGGGGTCAGTGTGCGGGGGTCAGAGCGACACAGGGGGTCAGTGTGGGGGGGTCAGAGCGACACACGGGGTCAGTGGGGGCGGGTCTGGGAGACGCGTCCGGCCGGAGCTCGGGGCTGGGAACGGCAGATCCCTGAGAGCAGGAGGGTGAAACCTCCCCTGGGGATGGGCCCTGCAGCAGGGGGCTCAGTCTGTAGAGAGACCGCCCCCCCCAGCCCCCCAGCCCCGCAGACCCTGGGGTGTCCCTGGTTGTGTCCCTGTCCCCTCAGCCCTCCCCGGACTCTCTGCTCCCTCTGGGGCCATGCAGCCCCCATCCCACTGGCCAATGGCACCGTCCCCCGTTACCTTCCCGCCTCTTCCTCCTCCAGCAGTAAATGGCTATTGCAGCCGCAGCTCCCCCTGCAACCAGGATCCCCAGGGTCGCCCCGATCGCGGCGCTGGTGTGATCCGCTCCTGCGCTTGGGACTAGAAGGAGAGAAAAGTCAGACCCGGCTCATGGCACCGCCCCCAACCGGGGACTGGTTCCCGCTTAGCCAGGGGACACTGGGGGCTGTTCGGCCGGGTCGTGCTCCCAGCCCCCAGGGCCGTTTGCTGTGCTGAGGACGGAGACTCCAGCCGCTGGGAGCAGCTGCAGAAACGGCCAAAGCAGGGGGTGCTGCACCGGGGGGAGGGGGAGCCACCCCTCCGCCAGCACCCCTGGTCTCGCAGTTCTGCAGGGGAGACCCCTGTGACATCATTGACATAAGCTGGGACCATATAGAACATTGTTGCAACCAAGGTCCTGTAGTGGCACCAAATCTTGTATAAAGGGGGTCAAATGGGGTGTCTAAGACCAGGTTATGGTTTGCTGGTTATGACGATGTTATTTATATGTATGTATCAGTTTGTAGTTGAAGTTATGAATATTGGCTGTACACTGTCTGTATTTCAAACCTGTGCTGTGCTGCTGGGTGACACCCGACAAGTTGGTGTCAGCTCTGCCCAGCCTGCTGGATGGCCCATTGAGGACCATCAGCTACACAATCGACCCATTGAGAGAAGGCAGATACACCTTGTGACTCAGCAAGGTCTGCAGGGACCTGCCTGTGAACAGAACTCTTAAGGATTTTCTATGCCATGTGCTGGATAGCTTGTCCTTGGGACAAAGAAAGCAGAGGCCACATGGCAAGAGGCTATAAAAGGCTGATGCCTCATCTCCATCTTGTCTTCAGTCCTGCTTCTTACCTCTGGAGGGACTTTGCTACAAACTGAAGCTCTGCACCAGGGGTAGGCAACCTATGGCACGGGTGCCAAAGGCGGCACGCGAGCTGATTTTCAGTGGCACTCTCACTGCCTGGGTCCTGGCCACCAGTCTGGGAGGGGGGGGAGGGGGGTTCCATTTTCATTTAATTTTAAGTGAAGCTTCTTAAACATTTTAAAAACCTTATTTACTTTACATACAACAATAGTTTAGTTATATATTAAAGATTTATAGAAAGAGACCTTCTAAAAACGTTAAAATGTATGACTGGCAGGCAAAACCTTACATTAGAGTGAATAAATGAAGACTCGGCACACCACTTCTGAAAGGTGGCCGACCCCTGCTCTACACAAAGGACTGAAGGACCCATCCCAGCTGGGGATGTTCTCCAGAGACTTGATCTGAACCAGCAGCTTATTCCATCTCTGCTGCAAGCCTGAACCAAGAACTTTGCCGTTACTGTATGTAATTGATTCCTTTTAACCAATTCTAGCTCTCACCTAGACCTTTTTCCTTTTATGAATAAACCTTTAGATTTTAGATTCTAAAGGATTGACAACAGCGTGATTTGTGGGTAAGATCTGATTTGTATATTGCCCTGGCTCTGGGGCTTGGTCCATTGGGATCGGGGGAACCTTTTTTTCTTTTACTGGGGCATTGGTTTTCATGACCATTTGTCCCCATAACGAGTGGCACTGGCGGTGAGACTGGGAAACTGGAGGGTCTAAGGGAATTGCTTGTGTGACTTGTGGTTAGCCAGTGGGGTAAAACCAAAGTCTTCTCTGTCTGGCTGGTTTGGTGCCTTAGAGGTGGAATAAACCCCAGCCTTGGGCTGTCACTGCCCTGCTTGGAGCAATTTGTCCTGAACTGGCACTCTCAGTTGGGTCCCGCCAGAACCAGCATCATGACACCCACCCCACCCTACCCCACCCTGGGGGTACTAGCACCCAGGCAGGGCTTCCCTTTCCATGGGGGTTGGGGGAGGGGACTTGGGGAGCAGCCAACCAGACACACACACACACACACACACACACCAGCAGGGACCTGCCATCCTGCAGCTCTGACCAGTCTCTGTTTGCTCCAGCCCTGCCCCCACCCCCACGGTCTCTGCCCCACACCTGCCCCTCTTCTCCCTGCCTTGTCCCTCTCAAACCCCCTTCCTCGGGTGTGACAAGTAGCCGATCCCCTCCTAACTAAACCCACCTCTCTCTAGCTGCCTGCCTGTCCCTATCCCCAGACACGCTCGTCCGTCTGTCTGTCCTGGCACCGCCGCACCATCCGCCTGCCAGTCACTCCACGGGGTTTGGTTGGTTTTTACCCCTTAGGTCCTGTCACGGAGTGTGGGGGAGTCAGGTCCTGCACCCCTCTTCCCAGTATTCAATAAAACGAAAATAAGAAAGAAAAACATGTAGCACCTTAGAGATTAACAAATTTATTAGTCTCTAAGGTGCTACAAGTTTTTCTTTCTTATTTTCGTTTTGCTGACACAGACTAACACGGCTACTACACTTAAACCAGTATTCAATGTGACTCTCAGCCAGCCAGTAGAACAGAAGGTTTATTAGGGTTGTCAGGAAAGAGTCCAACCAGAGCTTGTCAGTACATCCAGGACCCCTCAGCTGGGGCCTTCTGGGGGGGCAGGGAGCTTAGACCCCAGCTCTGGGGCTCCCTGCGTTTCACCCCACAGCTCCAAACTGAAAACAAACAGCCAAACCCTCCAGCAGCCTCTCTTCCCCTCCCCCGGGGCCCCTCCTCTCGCCTGTCTATTCTCCCAGCCAAAGGTGTCACCTCCCAACCCCCGTCCTGGCTCATGTTACAGCCTCAGGTAAAGTCTCCCATTCCCAATGCAGCCTGTCCCAATGCAGCCTCCCAGGTCAGATCCATCTCGCTCTCTGCTCCGTCACATCTCTCCCCCCTTCGAGACTGAACTGAGCGGGGTCACTCTGACCAGTGGCCTGGGGAAGTTCAGGGCCCCCTCTCCGGGACAACGCATCCGCTATCAGGTTGGCACTTCCCTTCACATGGACCACGTCCATGTCGTAATCCTGCAGGAGCAGGCTCCACCTCAGGAGCTTGGCGTTGGCCCCTTTCATCTGGTGTAGCCAGGTCAGGGGCGAGTGGTCGGTGTACACGGTGAAGTGTCGCCCGAATAGATACGGCTCTAGTTTCTTGAGGGCCCACACCATGGCCAGGCATTCCTTCTCGATGGCCGCATAATTCTGCTCCCGGGGTAGCAGCTTCTTGCTTAAATACACGATGGGGTGTCTCTGCCCCGTGTCATCCTCCTGCATTAACACCGCCCCCAGTCCCATGTCGGAGGCGTCGGTGAACACCAGAAAGGGCTTGTCAAAGTCTGGGTTTGCCAGAACCGGGCCCCTGATCAAAGCCTCCTTCAGTGCACAGAGAGCCCTCTGGCACTCCTCGGTCCAGACCACCTTGTCTGGCTTCCCCTTCTTGCCTAGCTCAGTGATGGGGGTGGCTATGGCGCTAAAGTGGGGCACAAATCTTCGATAGTACCCCGCCATCCCAATAAAGGCCTGGACCTGCTTCTTAGTTTGTGGAGCGGGCCAGTCCCGGATCACCTCCACCTTGGCTGGTTCTGGCTTTACGTGGCCGCTCCCCACCCGGTGTCCCAGGTAGGACACTTCAGCCATCCCCACCTTGCACTTCTCCGCTTTTACGGTCAGCCCAGCCTCCCGGAGTCGGTCCAGCACTTGTTTAACTTGGGACACATGGTCCTCCCAGGTCTGGCTAAAGACACAGATGTCACCGATATACGCCACAGTGAAGCTCTCCATCCCCTTCAGTAGCTGATCCACCAGGCGCTGGAAGGTGGCTGGCGCTCCCTTGAGGCCGAAAGGCAGGGTCAGGAACTCGTAGAGCCCCAGAGGGGTAATGAAGGCAGATTTCAGCCGGGCATCTGCATCCAGTGGCATTTGCCAGTAGCCCTTTGTAAGATCCATGGTGGTAAGGTACCGAGCCCCTCCCAGCTTGTCTAGGAGCTCGTCCGGCCGGGGCATGGGGTAGGCATCAGATATAGTGATGGCGTTGAGCTTCCGATAGTCCACACAGAACCGGATCGACCCATCCTTTTTGGGGACCAGCACCACCGGCGAGGCCCAAGGGCTGGACGACGGCTGGATCATCCCCAAAGCCAGCATGTCCTTGACCTCTCTTTCCAGGTCCCGAGCTGTCTTCCCTGTGACTCGGAAGGGGGAGCATCTTATAGGTTGGTGCGCTCCTGTCTGCACCCGGTGGACAGTCAGATTAGTGCGACCCGGCTGGTTGGAAAACAGCTGTCGGTACAGATGCAGCACCCCTTTGATCTCAGCTTGCTGGGTAGGGGTTAGCTGATCAGAGAGGGGGATCATTTCTTGGGAGGAGCCAGCTCCTGTCTCAGGGAATAGATCTACTAGAGGGTCACTTCCCTGCTCCTCCCAATGTCCACACACGGCCAGCACCACATTCCCCCTGTCATAATATAGCTTCATCATATTGCCATGGTACACCCGGCAGTGGTGTGCCCGGTTAGACAGCTCCACCACATAATTTACCTCATTTAGCTGCTTGACAACCTTGAAAGGGCCTTCCCAAGCGGCCTGCAGCGTGTTTTTCCTCACGGGAATGAGAACCATCACCTGATCCCCCGTGGCGTAGGCGCGGGCCCGGGCCGTGCGGTCATACCAGACCTTTTGCTTCCTCTGGGCTCTGGCCAGATTTCCCTTGGCCAGGCCCATGAGCTCAGTAAGTCTCTCTCAGAAGGTCAGGACATACTCCACCACTGACTCTCCCTCGGGGGCCGCCTCCCCCTCCCATTCGTCTCTCATCAGGTCCAGGGGCCCCCGTACCCTCCTGCCGTATAACAGTTCGAAGGGCGAGAATCCGGTAGACTCCTGGGGCACTTCCCTGTACGCGAACAGCAGGTGCGGTAGGTACTTGTCCCAGTCTTGCGGGTGCTGGTTCATAAAGGTTTTCAGCATTATCTTTAGCATCCCATTGAACCTCTCCACCAGCCCATTGGACTGGGGATGATATGCTGAGGCCCAGCTGTGCCGGACCCCACATTTCTCCCACAAGCACCGGAGCAGGGCCGACATGAAGTTGGACCCTTGGTCTGTCAGGACTTCCTTGGGGAACCCCACTCGGCTGAAAATGGTCAGCAGCGCATCCGCCACGGTGTCTGCTTCAATGGAGGATAAGGGCACCGTCTCGGGGTAGCGGGTGGCGAAATCTACCACCACCAGAATGTATTTCTTCCCCGACCGGGTTGTCTTGCTGAGAGGCCCCACTATGTCCATGGCCACCTTCTGGAAGGGCTCCTCTATGATGGGCAAAGGCCTCAAAGCCGCTTTCCGCTTGTCCCGGGCCTTCCCCACCCGCTGGCAGGGGTCACAGGACCGGCAGTACTGATGGACAGTTGTAAAGACCCCAGGCCAGTAAAAGTTCTGTAGCAGCCTCTGCCTGGTGCGCCGGATCCCCTGGTGCCCTGCGAGAGGGATGTCATGGGCTAGGTACAGTAGCTTGCGGCGATACTTCTGGGGGACCACCAGCTGCCTCCTGATCCCCCACGTCTCCATCTCACCGGGGGGAGCCCATTCCCGGTACAGGAACCCCTTCTCCCACAGGAACCTCTCCTGGCAACCTCTCCACATGGTCCGCACCTCCCTGCGGTCGGCCAGGTCCCTGAGCTTCCGCAAGGAGGGATCTCTCTGTAACTCGGCCTGGAACTCAGCCGCTGGGGAAGGAATGGGAACCTGTTCCCTCGTGCTATCTGTGTCTGAGGTCGCAGCCTCTCTGCGCCTGGTCCTGGGGTACTCCCTCCCCACTGGGCCAGGGTCTTGCGCCCCGTGCAAGGCACCCTCTCCGAGGCCCAGGCGTAGCGCTCCTTGCCGGCTCTGGCTACGGGTCACGACCAGGGTGTCCCGGGACTCACTGGGCCAGTCTTCTAGGTCCCCCCCCATCAGTACCTCAGTGGGCAAATGCTGGTGCACCCCAATGTCCTTGGCCCCCCCGAGGAGCTGGTCTGGGGCCTTCCTCCCTCAGGAGCCGTTGATAAGCTGCCAGCCCCCCTCTTCTGGGCTGTCGGCCCCTCGTCCGGCTGGGTCCCTACCCAGTTAACCCGGTGTGGGTTTGGTCTGCTCAGTCTGTCTCTGATCTTGGGGCATTGGGACCGTAAGTGGCCCCTCTGGCCACAGTGATAGCAGCTCATGTCCCGTTGGTCCCCTCGAGCAGGTCGGTTGGTTCTGGTGTCGGAGGTTCCCCTCGGGAGGGGGTTCTCCCTATTTCCCCTTTGGGGGGTCCCGTGGTGACTCTCTTGCTGCCTCAGGGTGGGCCTGCTCCTTTCGGATTCCTCCCTGCCACCCCTTGACCGACTGTTCATGAACTCGTCGGTCAGCCGCCCTGCGTGCTGCGGGCTCCCTGGATTTTTGTCCATCAACCATAGCTTCAGGTCTGATGGGCACAGTTCATACAGTTGTTCCAGTATGAATAGTTCGAGCAGGTCCTCCATAGTTTGGGCCCCAGCGGTCCACTTGCGGGCGTATCCATGTATCCGGTTGGCCAGTTGTAGGTACGTGATCTCAGGGGGTTTTCGCTGATCCCGGAACCTTTGACGGTACATCTCGGGAGTCAGCCAAGCTCGCAGAGCAGGGCCTTTTTGAACAGTTCATAGTCCCCAGTCTCCGTCTCTTTCATTCGGCCGTACACGTCCAGGCCTGCAGGGTCTAGTAAGGGGGTGAGATACTGGATCTTGTCTGCAGGGTCAACCTTGTGCAACCTGCAGGCATTCTCAAAGGCCGCCAGGAAGCTGTCTATGTCTTCCCCTTCCTTACGCCGGGCCAGGAAGTTACGATCAAACTTCCCTGTAGTCTTGGGTCCCCCCTCACTCACCGCAGCCGGGGCCTCACTGCTCCTCAGTCTGGCCAGCTCCAGCTCATGCTGGCGTTGTTTCTCCTTCTCCTCCAGCTCACGCTGGTGTTGTTTCTCCTTCTCCTCCAGCTCACGCTGGTGTTGTTTCTCCTCGTGCTGACGTTGTTTTTCCCATTCTTCCCGCTCCTCCTTCAGTTCCTGCTGTCTCAACTCGAGCTCTTTCAGTTTTATCTCCCTCTCCCAATCCAGCCGCCTCCACTGCTGGGATGGGGAGCTCCGCCGGGAGGATCCCCTGCTGGCTGCCGGGGTCAAGGTGCCCTCGGTATTTGCTGGGCTTTCCCCAACCTCTCCCCTGTGCAGAGGCGAGAGGGGTCTTGGGATGTCCTCGGCAGCAGTCTGACCCCTCCCAGCCAGGTCAGGCCCTGCGGCCCATGCTGCGTCTGCCGGGCGGCTTCCCCCAGGGACAGGGATCTGTGCATCCAAGCGATCCTTCTCCTCCAGCTGCGCAATCAGCTGGTCTTTGGTGGACCTCCCAACGCGCAGCCCCCTCTGCCTGCACAGCTCCACCAGGTCGTTCTTACGGCGCTTAGCATACATCTTCCTGCTGGCCACTCTCAGGCCTGTGCGGTCTTGGCTCCCACGGCTTCCAGGGGGAACCCCTAGTGTGCCAGCCCTTCTCACTGGTCACACCCCTCAGGGTTAAGCGTAACTCCTCCACCCCCCGAAACCGCTTCTCTCTGCCTCTTCAGCAACCTGCTCCCCGTCAATCCCCCTTCGTTGTACTGCTCTCCAGTCACTTACTGCAGGAAGTGCTGTTCATGGGGTGCAGAAGATCCCACCACTGCCACCAGTTGTCACGGAGTGTGGGGGAGTCAGGTCCTGCACCCCTCTTCCCAGTATTCAATGTGACTCTCAGCCAGCCAGTAGAACAGAAGGTTTATTAGGGTTGTCAGGAAAGAGTCCAACCAGAGCTTGTCAGTACATCCAGGACCCCTCAGCTGGGGCCTTCTGGGGGGGCAGGGAGCTTAGACCCCAGCTCTGGGGCTCCCTGCGTTTCACCACCCAGCTCCAAACTGAAAACAAACAGCCAAACCCTCCAGCAGCCTCCCTTCCCCTCCCCCGGGGCCCCTCCTCTCGCCTGTCCATTCTCCCAGCCAAAGGTGTCACCTCCCCACCCCCGTCCTGGCTCATGTTACAGCCTCAGGTAAAGTCTCGCATTCCCGATGCAGCCTGTCCCGATGCAGCCAGCCTCTCAGGTCAGATCCATCTCACTCTCTGCTCCGTCACAGGTCCCCAGGCCAGAAGGAACCACTGGGCTCATCTCGTCGAGCCCCCTGGACACCACAGGCCAGAGACCTGCCCCCTGTCCTTCCGCGCAGAACAACATCCACATCTTATCTGAAGCCATGGTCAGTGCTGGAGAATCCCCCACGGCCCGGGGGAGAGCGTTCCAATCGCTCACTGCTCTCACCATGGGCACAAATTTACACCTCGGAGTGGACAGAGCCAGGAGCACGGGGCCTGGTGTGAGATCCGACACCTCAACCACAGTCAGGCCCGGTGTCAAAGCAGATGCTGCATGTTCCCTGTCCGGTGCAGGAACCGGGCAGCAGTGCGGCTAGTGTTGCTAAAACACAGACACTCCTAAGAAGTACCAGGCACTGGGCATTCCTGTAAACGCTCTGGGAAGTGTTATTTACTCCTTCTCATAACGCAAGAACTAGGGGTGACCAAATGAAATGAATAGGCAGCAGGTTTAAAACAAACACTAGGAAGTATTTCTTCACACAATAGACAGACAGCCTGTGGAACTTGTTTCCAGGGGAGGTTGTGAAGCCAAGACTATCACAGGATTCATAAAAGAACTAGATCAGTTCCTGGAGGACAGGTCCATCAGTGGCTATTAGCCAGGAGGGACAGGGGTGGTGTCCCTAGCCTCTGTTTGCCAGAACCTGGGAATGGGCGACAGGGGATGGATCACTTGATGATTCCCTGCTCTGTTCATTCCCTCTGGGGCACCTGGCATTGGCCACTGTAGGCAGACAGGACACTGGGCTAGATGGACCTTTGGTCTGACCCAATCTGGCTGCTCTTACATTCTTATGTAGCAGGGGCCTGCCCCGACATGGAGTTGTGGCATACACACACTCCCTGAAGGTGGTACAGGGACACTGACCCCTCCTCAGTAAGGCCAGGAGGACAGGGTAACAAATGAAGAGTTTTTGTTTGAACCAGCGGGTACTGGGTGTAGAGTGGTCACTGGAGCACGTAGAGGGCACTGGTATCGGGCTTTGTTCACAATAAGCCTGGCTAAGTGCATTCACCACTGCACCGAGTGCGCAGGGTTTGGGGTAATACCCGCGAGGTCTGCAGAGCCAGCTACCCGCGCAGAGCTGGGACAGCCCACGGAGAGAGCACACAGCAGACGAGGGACGTGGTCAGTGACCACTGTACCCCGGTACCCGCTGGATCAAACTAAACCTCTTCATTTGTTCCCCTGTCCTCCTGGCCTTGCCCGAGGAGGGAGTCAGTGTGTTTATGCCATAACTTAGTATTGTTATTATCCACCACAACCCCAGCACTTTTCAGAGTCACTGCTGCCCAGGACGGAGTCCAGCACCCTCTGCCCCAACTGTCTGTCTTTACATTTATCCGTATTAAAACACGGATTGTTTGCTTGCGCCCAGCTGACCAAGTGACCCAGATGCTCCGTACCAGGGACCAGGGATCCTCTCCATTACCTACCACTCCCCTAATGGTGCGCTGCCCCCTTCCCCCGCCCAGGGTCTGTCTGCTCTGGTTAGACTGGAAACTGCTCAGGGCAGGGACCGTCTCCTCCTCTGTGTCTGGGCAGCGCCTGGCACAATGCCCCCCCCCCAGGTGTGCCCATAATAGACAGGATCAGTCATTCCCAAGGCTCCATCCCCGGGGGGCAGACACCGTGTGGGCGGGTGGGTGGGGATATGCTGGGTATTTTGGCTGCACAGGGATCTTCCTGCCCATTGGCTCCTCCGGCCCCTCCCCATCACTCACCCCTGCCAGGCTGGGTCGTTCCAGTGCCCACTGCCCCACACCAGGTGCCAGCATGCCCCCCTGCCCTCCCCCGACCATCCCAACAGAGTCAGTCTGCTACTGCTTAGGGGGCGTGGAGAGAACATAAGAACGGCCAGACTGGGTCAGACCAAAGGTCCATCCAGCCCAGTATCCTGTCCACCGACAGTGGCCAATGCCAGGTGCCCCGGAGTGAGTGAACCTAACAGGTAATGATCAAGTGATCTCTCTCCTGCCATCCATCTCCCCCATCTGACAAACAGACGCTAAGGACACCATTCCTTACCCATCCTGTTAATAGCCATTAATGGACTTAACCTCCATGAATTTATCCAGTTCTCTTTTAAACCATGTTATACTCCTAGCCTTCACAGCCTCCTCAGGCAAGGAGTTCCACAGGTTGACTGTGCGCTGTGTGAAGAAGAACTTCCTTTATTTGTTTTAAACCTGCTGCCCATTAATTTAATTTGGCAAGGGGCAATGAACAAGGGACAAGGGACAATGTGAATCTCTCCCAGTCAGCGATAAAGGGGGGCCTGGACCCCAGGATCCTAGCCCTCCCCCAGCGCCCCCTCACCTGTGACAGCCAGGGGGAACTCCTCCCGCAGGGACTGAGCCAGAGCCGAGTGGGTGACCTGGCAGGAGAAGATGCTGCCGGAGTCGCTCGCGGTGGGGGTGAAGGTGTAGGTCAGGGTGAGGTTAAAGGTCCCGTCCGGGTTCCTCTGGGGGGCAGAGCGGGTGGCGTCGGTCAGAACCCGCCCGTCTCTCAGCCACGTGACGGTGACGTCCCAGGGGTAGAATCCCCACACGTGGCAGGGGAAGGAGCTCGCGGTGTCTGCCCCGGCCGATCGCTGGGGGACGGAGAGTCTGGGAGCAGCTGGAACGAGAGGCAGAGAACGTGAGCGCAGCGTTAGCTCAGTCACCGTCCTGCATGGTGCTGGGCTCTGCGGCCGCTGCACCAGCACCCAGCCCGTTCCGGTGGCTGGGGTAGAACAGGCTGTGTCCGTGATGGGCTGCACCGTTCTGAGACACGCGGTGCACACACACACACACACACCAGGTTTTTCACGTTCCCTTGCTCGCACACACACGAGCCACTCAGGCCTGCCAGCCCGAGCAGCAGCTGGACGACGGCTACTCAGGGTTTCTAGGCCGGGACATTGGTGCCATCCTTACCGAACACCCGGAGGGTCGTCTCGCTCTGCTGCTGCTCCGCACCGTAGCCGACCACACATTTATACTGCCCCTCGTCCGACATCTGTACGTTCTCCATCCCCAGCGAGGCGTTCCCCATCAGTAACTCCTGCTCGGAGATGCTCACCCCTGGGGCGAATGTTTCCTTGCCCCGGTCGTACCGCGCCACGCTCTGATCTGAGAAATACCAGTGAACCTGCAGGGCGGTTAGATTGATCGGCCCCCCGATATTGAACCGGCATTTCAGCAACGCTGCAGAGCCCAGCACAGCCGAGGAGGAGGGCAGGGTGTATATCGTCAGTGGGTCACCTGTAAGGAGAAACGGGTAAATAAACCACACAGGTTTGCAGAGCTGGGAACTGTCTCTGACTTCAGGCAGGACCCTGTGCAGTCTGGGAACCTGCTGCAGAATCCGTTTCCAGCCCTTCTAGGAATGAAGGAAACCGTCTAAATATTCTCCGGCGTGTGACTGACACGGAGATTTCTGCAGAGAGCTCGAAACGATTGCTCGGAGAGGGAGGAGGCACCCCAGTTCTAGCAGCAGGGTGTTCACTCTGGAGCTGAATGACAACATGATCAATGTTTATTAAGGGCTAGCTACTTGCTCGGGGCTGGAAAGCATCAGGCACCACACATGACACTCACAGGCCTGGCCACCCTGTCTGCATTCGTCCAGCTGAGACGTCGCACCCAGAGACGTGGGTCTGTCCCAGCTGCACCTGGGTTCCAGGCCCAGCTCTGCTGGAAGTGAGCTACCCCTGGGTAAAAAGGGGAGCGATGCAGACCCTCCACAGCCCAGGAAGGCATGAGACTTTGCTCTCTTTGAAGTGTGGATGATTATTAACTAGAGGGACAAAGAGCAAGCAGTGAACAAGGCGGCCATGTTCATTCTCAGCTAGCCTGGCAGAGTGAGGCCAGAATCCGTGGCCCCTAGCGAGTGTTTTCACACGTAAGGAACTGTTACCCACTGGTTCAGTGTTAGCCATGTGTCCCCCTGTAGTGCCGATTCACATAAGGAGGCAAGACTTTAAGGCATGATTAGACTGTGAACTCACTACAACAAGATGTTGGTGCAAAGAACTTAGCAAGATTCTGAAAGGGATTGAACATCCACTTGGAGAACAGGAATAGCCAGAGTTAGACTTGTTCATGCAAACACTTTGGAAGGGTTATTAAACCTCCTGCTTCAGGGCTTCAGTTGCTCTCTAGCTAGAGACCAGGATGTGACCTTCATGGGGAGCAGATTATCTACTGGTGGGAGATAAAGGAATATGCCTGTAGCCCAGGTGGGAGAGATCTGCGCTGCAAGCAAGCCTGCAGGCAGCGTGCCTCTGGGGCAGAGCTCCCCTCCAAGCTCCACCGGTCAGGCCTGTTCCCAGCTGGGACCCCTGCGTTTCTCGGCTGACACCCACCAGCTTTCGTGTCAGATAAGAAATGATCATTCTTTGGAGAGAGGCACTGAAAGGAGCGAAGGGCTTTGACTTGCAGGAGGCGGGCGTTGGTGTCTGTGGGTGCTGCCATGTTTATGCAAAATTGAGGGGCCCCCCTTGCAAAATGTCTCTGGACAGTTTACAGCCTTGCCGTAGATTCCCAGCTGGTCCGGCCAGCAGGGCCCAGCGAGCCCAGCCAGTCTGGCCAATTGTACAGCCCAGGCTGGAGACGCGCTCCAGGGAGCTCCAGCCGAGCCTTCAGACGCCCGATCGCACACACGGTGACTCATTTCTAGCCAGAGCATGTCCCGTCTCAGCTCCCCAGCCACTGGCTCTTGTTTGCCTTTGCTAGGGCACAGGGCCCTCTGCTGCTAGTTTGTTCCCCGCGTGGGCGCTTCTACACCAGGGTCCCGCCATCCCCTCTATGCTAAGCGGAGCAGACCGAGCTCCTTGGGGGACGTCCGCACTGCAAAGAAAAACCCGCTGCACCAAGTGGGCCCACGACTATGAACTCCGGTGCGTAGGGCTTGGGCTGCAGGGCTAAAAATGTTCCCAGCCGGGCTGGAGCTCGCCGGGCCCCGAGACCGGGTCGTTTCCCACACTGCTACTGGCAACCCTGCAGTGCGAGCCGAGGCACCAGACCGGGGCTGCGGGACTCAGCGCCGCGGGTTTTCCTCGCAGTGCAGACGGACCCCGAGTCTCTGTCCGTGAGGCAGGTCTCTGCCCCTCCGGCCATGGTCCAGGAGCGCCGGACCGCGCTCACCACCGAGCCCTGGAAGGGCCCGTTCCCCTTGGCTCAGCTCCAGGGGGTTTCAGTTCTGCCTGTGGCGAAATCCAGCTGTTCCCCAGCTGTGCCCCACACCCAGCACCGGCCCTGGCTTCCCGCGGATGGAGCTGGCCAGAGAGACAACAGAGCTGCCGGCAGGTCAATCTGCGCAGAAAGGCCAGATCAGCCCCCCTCCCCCCCGCACACAGCACCCACAGCCAGACCCCCCCAACACAGCACCCACAGCCAGACCCCCCTGCCCACACACAGCACCCACAGCCAGACCCCCCCACACACACAGCACCCACAGCCAGACCCCCCCAACACAGCACCCACAGCCAGACCCCCCTGCCCACACACAGCACCTCCAGCCAGACCCCCCCCAACACAGCACCTCCAGCCAGACCCCCCCAACACAGCACCCACAGCCAGACCCTCCCCAACACAGCACCCACAGCCAGACCCCCCTGCCCACACACAGCACCCACAGCCAGACCCCCCCCCAACACAGCACCCACAGCCAGACCCCCCCAACACAGCACCCACAGCCAGACCCCCCTGCCCACACACAGCACCCACAGCCAGACCCCCCCACACACACAGCACCCACCGCCAGACCCCCCCCAACACAGCACCCACAGCCAGACCCCCCCCCAACACAGCACCCACAGCCAGACCCCCCCAACACAGCACCCACAGCCAGACCCCCCTGCCCACACACAGCACCCACAGCCAGACCCCCCCACACACACAGCACCCACCGCCAGACCCCCCCCAACACAGCACCCACAGCCAGACCCCCCCCCAACACAGCACCCACAGCCAGACCCCCCCAACACAGCACCCACAGCCAGACCCCCCCGCCCACACACACCACCCACAGCCAGACCCCCCCCAACACAGCACCCACAGCCAGACCCCCCCCCAACACAGCACCCACAGCCAGACCCCCCCGCCCACACACAGCACCCACAGCCAGACCCCCCCCAACACAGCACCCACAGCCAGAAAGCGGCTCCCCCTCTCGCCCCGGTCTGTCCCCCTCCCTCCTTTCCCACGTACACAATCCCCTGCCACCTCTGGGTCATTCACAGGGGCCCAGAGCAGAGCTATGACAGAGCCAAGTCTTGGGCTCCATCCCCGGGACTTTACTCTGCTGGGGAGCCCCGGGGCCCTGTCCCGTCCCTGCCCCCCAGTACTTACCGGCCACCCCCAGGACGAGGAGGGGGATGAGGAGACCCCGCAGGCCCATGGTCCCTGCCCTCCGTCCCCCAGCGTCCCTGTCTCCTTCTCGGGGCTGGCAGGGCTCCCAGCGAATTCCCTTTCACTTTCCATGGGCCACGGGACGGCTATAACAACGGGCAAAGGACGGAGATAAGGAGTCCGGATATCGCTGGGCGAGGCTCGGGCGCACCTGCCCGGCGCTGGCACGAACGTGCTCCCCGGGACAGTCCCTGCCACCCGCCCACACCAGCACTCTGGGGTCCCGCTGGGGCACAGCCAGCCCCACACAGACGGTGTCCCAGGCTGGGTCCCAGGGGTGTTAGTCTGCCCCGGGAGCCACCTGGGTCCGGCTAACACCCGCTGAGGGGCTGGTCGAGTCAGGCTGTAGATTACACGGTCACAGGCTGTCTCTGGTACCCCGGCCCCCCTGCCCCATCTGAGCCTCACCCCGCTGTGAGGCAGGCAGTGCTATTATCCCCATTGCCCAGAGGAGACGGGCTCACAGGTCGTGCCCTCTCTTGGCCCCGTACAGTCCATGGGGGGAGCCCCCTTCAGTGTGACAGCCCGTCTTGGGGGGCCACTCTCTCTCGGGGGTTCAGCCCCTCTGCCTCCTGGAGTCGCACCTCTCTGAGCCTTAGCGCGCCTGTCTCTCGGCGTGGGCCCCTCAGGGAGTCCCCTCGCTCTGTGCCCCCCGGGGCCTCTGTTGGGTGTCATTTGTTACACTGTTATAGCTTATTAAAATATGTGTCTGTTAAACCCAACATGTAATTTGTAAGGATATAGCAGCAGTTCAAAATGGAGTCTGAACCACCATTTTGTAAACTCCATCTTGTCACCCCGTGTGCCCTGTCAGCCCGGCCTGGTAACAACTGGATCAAACCGGTTTTTCCCGCCACTGGGCGATCGCAAGAACAATTTTACCTCAGCCTGGTTCCCGCCTTTGCTGGGCCCGTACCATGTTTTCCCGCCACCGGCTGCAGAAAGGCCTGGACTCGCAGACAAGTGACTGCGCGTGCGCGGTTCAGGCCTTCGCACCATCCGTGCGTCGTCTTCAGTCGGGTTTTACACGGTTATTGCCAGGGCGATCGTGTGCTTTGGGCCTGAGCTTCATGCTCCTGTTGAGAGCGGCTGTTTCGCTGTTTGGTGTTAATTTCTATAGCTGCTGTTTTATTCATGGTGACCCCCTTCCCCTCATTGTCCTTCTCCCCGCAACACACATCCCTGTTGTTTCTAACGTGCCCCAGAGTCAGTCGTGATTTCTCACACCACACACAGGCACGAGGGAGGGGGACCTGTCTGCACCTGTCCACCGGGGACAGACCCAAGGGGCTCGTCTTATCTCTGGATCCCTGCACCCCTAGACAGAGAGTTACCCTGGCCCCCCTTTGAGGTAACACCTCCACCCCCAGAGGGAACAACGCCCCTGTTCTCTAGCCCCGAGCGACTCTCAGCCAGCCTGTAGCAGCACCAGGGTTTTGCCGCCCTAGGCAGCAGCGCTCCTCTGCCGTAACCGGCGGCAACTCCTGGGAAGCTGCGTTCTCGGCGGCATTTTGGCAGCCACTTTTCTTGCTGCCAAATCATCGCCGGGAAATGACTCGCCGCCGAAATGCCACCGAGGGCGGCGAAATGCTCCCCCCAAATCCTGCCGCCCTGCAGCCAGCGTAACACAGGAGGGTTTATTGAGCATCTGAACCCAGCACAGAAAACTCTCCGGGCCTCAGGCCTGGTCCCCCTCAGCCCAGCACATCCCAGTCTCCCCTGCATCCAGGGGGGCTCTGCCTGATCCCCCCCTCCAGCCCAGAGCCCCCCTGCTGCCCCGCTGGGCATCTGATATCACCAGCCCCAAACCCCCCCTCTGTCCATTGTCTTCTCTCCAGGTAAACAGGGTCGCCTGGGCCCCCTCTCCCCTCTTCTGTCCTCTGGCCCCTCTTCCGGGAACCGGCTGGTCAGGTCACCGGGCTCCTCTCTCGGCAGCCCATTGTCCTCCCACTGGCCAGAACCGGCCGTGACTCCTGAGCTGGGCCTCCGGTCACCAGGTCACCTGTCGCCGGGGTCTCCATTCTCCAGGCCATTGGCCAGGGTCCTCCTCAGTCCCCTCACTGGTCCCCTGTAACAACAAACTCCCTCTCCCATCCCCTCGTTAAACCCGTAACACCCAGGGAAACTGAGTCCCACCCCCTCTGCATGCAAACCAATGACAACAACAAGGAAACCCCCCGCTTCGTCACCCGGGCTCAGACAGTCTGGGTCAGAGCAGGGAAGTGAACCTGGCGCCCGACGCCCCAGCCCAGCTCAGCACCCCAGCCATAACCCCGGCCCCCCCGCTAAACAGATAATGGGGGGGGGGGGTCTGACAAAGAACCCTGGCCATAACCCCAGCCCCCCAGCTAAACAGAGAATGGGGGGAGCAGTCTGACAGAGCACCCTGGAGATAACCCCAGCCCCCCACTCCAGCTAAACAGAGAATGGGGGGGAGAGGTCTGACGGACAAGCAGAGTGTCCGTGACGGGGACGCCGTGATTAGAGCAGGAGCCGGTACCAGGAATTGCAGCCCAGGATAAACCCGGGGCCGGCAATAGGAGCCGAGGTTCAGGGTGGGGTTACCATGCAGGCCCAGCCACTATCACAGCCACCAACCTACTACTGCTGCGGCTGCTCCTGGGGTGAACTGCTGTCTGCTGAGTCTTCCCACCAATCAGGCGCCGGAGCCAATCAGGGGCCAGCTGGGCGCGTTAGGTGGCCCTGACTCCGGACACCCAGGGGCAGGGGTGGTTTGCAGGCAGCTCGCTGGCTCCCCCCTTCCCCCTGGGGTGGGGGTTTGCTCCAGTGGCATGAACTGCAGAGTTCCCCCGGGCTGCCTGGGCCTTGCCCTGCAGCCCTGTGACGCTTCCCCGAGGGGGCCGCACGGGGGGGGGGGGCGCTCAGCCTGGGCGTAGCAGGGCCCGGCCGGGCACGGGCAGTGCCAGAGACACTCGTCGCTAATGACAGGTTCGTTCTCTGCTGGCTACGCAGAGAGTGATCGTGAAGCTGAGTGTGTGAGACACGCACAGAGACTGTCAGAGGTTTATTAACGCCGTGATCAGGAGAAGCGAAGTCACAGAACTAGAGAAACAAGCATCGTAGCAGGATCTGCACCGCGAACACTCACAGGGAGAGATGCGTTAAGGGCGTCACCGCCCAGCCGGCCGGAGATCCCCCGGAGGGCTGGGTTTGGTTCCCCACCTGTTCCCGATACCCCCGGCTCCTCTCTCAAGCGCTCCCGTGGCCCTGTGCCAACGCGGCCACCAGGCCTCCAGCGACACCCCGGCTGCAGGTCCCTGCCAAGCCCATCGCAAAGGGATCTTGCCGTCCCTTCACTTCCTCCTGCTGCGGCGCAGCCTTAGCTTGATTTGCACGAATTTAACGAGCCGGGGCTGCGGCAGGTCGGCAGGAAGGAGCCTCTCGAAGCTGGGGAAATATTTGCACCGCAGCGTGAGTTAGATTTGCACGAATGTAACAAGCAGCTGAACTGGTTCTGATATAAATGATGATTCAGGAGATCTCCTGAGCTCAGGTCATGGGTCAAAGGTTAACGTGTGCCCTGAGGGTGCCCGGCAGGGAGTCGCTGCCTCCCTCCCAGGCAGCGCCTGTCCCGAGCGCTGGGTCCCAGCAGAAGGGTCCGCGGGGATCAGGGAGGGGTCACAGCCCAGTAACGACAGCTGCACAGGGCGTGCAGAGAGACGGCTTCGCTGCTGGCCTGAGCGCTGACCAGAGAGAAAACCACCCCCCGGCCACAGCGAGGGGCCGGGGACGCGGGGGCGACCACGCAGGAGGCTGTGACGGCAGCAGAGAGCTCCTGCTGCGGCCGGCAGCTCAGGCTCTCCCCGGAGCAGGGTGCCGGACATGGCTGCTAGGAGGCCGGCGCGTGGGACGGCCACAGGCCGAGGGGGCGCCGGAGGCACAGACAGCGGGGACGGAGAGCCGTGGCGCTGCAGGCAGCGGTGGGATCCTCCTATCTGCTCCGCGAGGAGATCGCCTCCCGAGCCCGCTGGTACCTCTGATGCAGCGGGTCCCAGATCCGCTCCGTCACCTGCTCCATCATCTGCTCCACCATCTGTGCGCCGGCCATGGGGGGAGAGCAGAGTTAGTGCCCAGAGGGAGAGACGTGGGTCACCGCTCAGGGCCGCGCCGTCTCCACAGGGGCCAGGCCCCTCGGCTCTCTAGGGCTGGTTACAGGTGCTGCCACCAGCACAGGGCGTCTCCCTGGACACGGCGCTATGAACACACCCTGGGGGTCGCTTCTCCCCGTGTGTGAGGGTGTGTGACACACACACACACACACACACACACACACACACACACGTCACTGGGGCAGGCCCCGTTTTTCCTGTCCCTTCCCAGGAATGTCTCTCAGGACACCCGAATCGGCCCGGCTCTTCGCCCCGCTCTGGAGTGTCTGGCCCTACAAGCGCCCGGTCGGGACGAGGCTGCACGGAGCGAAACGGGCTCCCCCCAACCCCCTGCGGTCCCTGGGAGCGAGGGGAGGGCGTGTCAGACCCTCTGCAGACAGGGCCCAAGGGATCTGCATTAGCCAGGGGAGCGATGCTGGGGCCAGTGCTGGGCAAACTCAGCCCTCACCTTCCTGGGCCGGCTGCCGGTGTCGCAGCAGAGCCAGCCCCCCAGGGCCATGGCCAGCAGCAGCGACGCTCGCAGCATCCACAGCAGGACCCTGACCCCCATCTCCAGGCCGCCGGCTGTTGGGGACGCACAGATCAGAGACCTCCCAGTCGCTCGCTGCCCACCCTGCTCCCCCGGGCGATCCCGCCACCAAGCCCAGCGGCTGCCAATCCCCCAGGGGACCCCAGCGCCTCCCGGGTTCTCCAGCCCCCGACCCCAGCTCCTGGGGTATCACACTGACAGGCCCTCGGATCTCAGGGCCGTGGGAGATTCCCCAGGGTGGGAGCCACCCCTGGGCTACGTACAGCCCTGGAACCAGGGAGGCTGGAGTTCGGGGACCAGCCCAGGATCGTTCCGTGGGGACGGAGCGGGGAGGACGAGGGGTACCAGGACAGGGGGTTCCCAACTGCAGCCCACGACCTGTCCCCCAGCAGCGCCTGGGCGGTGAGCCCGGAGAACCGAACCCCTGAGAGTGACGGAGGGGAACAAAGCCGCCCCGCTGGCTGGACGGGGCGGGCCGTGGTGGGGCTGATACCGCGGTGAGGGGCACCAGGCCAGGGCCACCTGGCAGCCTCACCCTTGAAGCCGATCCGGAAGTCGGCCTGGCGGGACTGGTTCAGCAGGGGGTGCCATGCCCGGCAGGAGAAGAGCGCCCCCAGATCCCGCTCCGTGGGGGTGAATCTGTAGACTGTCACCAGGCTGAAGGTCTCGTCCCGGTGCCCCCGGCGCGCGGCAGAGACGAAGGAGGCGTTTAGCTCCCGCCCGTCCCGGAGCCAGGACACTGCGATGTGCTGGGGGTAAAACCCCCGCACACAGCACACCAGGGCGCTGTCCTCGTCCCTCTGCACCACGGGGCTGGGCACCTCCACCCACGGCAGCGCTGGGGAGACAGAGACGGGGAGTCCAGCGAGCCGTCTTCCAGGGCAGACTGGCGCCCACCCCGCCCGCTCACCATCGCCCCAGCCATGCCCTGCCGACCCCCTGCCCCGGCAGCCGCGGGCACTGAGCCTGGCCGAGGCTCTGGGGCTGGGGCTGCACCTGGGCCCCCTGCTCTGCCAGAGACCCGGCCCCAGCTCCCGGGGCAGCGGGAATACGACCTTGGGGGGCCCAGTGCTCGCGCCCCTACCTGCCACTTGCACCTGGACCGTCCCCTCCCCGCTCTGCCCGGCGTAGCGGACGGAGCAGCGGTAGGGGCCCTGGTCGGCCAGCGTGACGCCGGGCAGGAGCAGCGAGGCCCGGGCCTGGCCCTGCTGCTGGGAGAACAGGACGGCGCCCACCCGGGTGCTGATGGGGATGCCGTCCAGCTCGGCCACTCTCCTCCCCTGGAAGTACCAGCTGACCAGCAGCTGCTGGTCCATCGCCCCTTCGCGCGGGGCCGCGGGGAAGCTGCATCTCAGGAGCACGTCCGAGCCCGGGAGCGCCGTCACCGGGGAGGGGTCGGTGGAGACGTTCAACGCGCCGGCTGGGGGGGGGGAAGCACGATACAGATCTGGGGTTCTGGGGGGTCCCATTCCCCCACAGCCCACCAGCCCCCTGCCCTGGGGCGGGATTGGAGCCAGCACCCCCTGGAGGGGAAAGGCCCCTCCCCCATTCCCCCCACAGCCTGCCAGCCCCCTCCCCTGGGGCGGGATTGGAGCCAGCACCCCCCGGAGGGGAAAGGCCCCTCCCCCATTCCCCCCACAGCCCGCCAGCCCCCTGCCCTGGGGCGGGATTGGAGCCAGCACCGCCCAGAGGGGAAAGGCCCCTCCCCCATTCCCCCCACAGCCCGCCAGCCCCCTGCCCTGGGGCGGGATTGGAGCCAGCACCCCCCAGAGAGGAAAGGCCCCTGCCCCATCCCCCACCCTGAGCCAGCCCCCTGCCCTGGGGCGGGATTGGAGCCGGCACCCCCCAGAGGGGAAAGGCCCCTACCCCATCCCCCACCCTGAGCCAGCCCCCTGCCCTGGGGCGGGATTGGAGCCGGCACCCCCCAGAGGGGAAAGGCCCCTACCCCATCCCCCACCCTGAGCCAGCCCCCTGCCCTGGGGTGGGATTGGAGCCAGCACCCCCCAGAGGGGAAAGGCCCCTACCCCATCCCCCACCCTGAGCCAGCCCCCTGCCCTGGGGCGGGATTGGAGCCGGCACCCCCCAGAGGGGAAAGGCCCCTGCCCCATCCCCCACAGCCTGCCAGCCCCCTGCCCTGGGGCGGGATTGGAGCCAGCACCCCCCAGAGGGGAAAGGCCCCTGTCCAAGTCCCTGCCCCGAGCCAGCCAGGACCAGCTGTTTTTTCAAATGAGCCCCCTGTGGTTTTGGGCTCCGGACCCCCGGCCAGGGCAGATGGGGGTCCAGAGAGGCAGCCCCCCCTCCCACTCAATTCCCCCCATACTCACCAGCACTCCCCAGCCCCAGGAGCAGCGCGATCCCCACGGCCATGGTGGGGAGGCTGGACTGAGCCTCCGCTGCTCGCTGGGGGGGGGGGGGGGGGCGTCTGCATCATTCCCCCGCCTACTTAAAATACACCCGGCAGAGGTGTGTGTGTGTCTAAGAATAGTGTCGTTCATCCCCCCCCAGTGTGCAAACCACAGAGCCCTGCTCGCAGCCAGGAGGTGTCCGGCTGAACGGGGCCCCGAGGATGCTTTGGGTTACAGCCCCACAACGAGTGGGTGGGGGGGGGATCAGCCCTGGCCCCACACACTCCCCTCCCCTTTGCAGCCTCATGGGTCGGGCAGTGGACGGGGAGCCAGGACTCCTGGGTCCAGTTCCCACCTCTGCCACCGACGGTCTGTGTGGCCTGGGTCAAATCCCTTCCTCCCTCTGCGCCTCTGTTGCCCCTGGCCCTGGGCGTGTTGGGGCAGGGGCTGGGTGGCACCATGCACGATGGGCTCCGGGGGTTGCTGAGCCGGCTGTGCGGGGCTCTCAGAGCCCAGCCCGTGCCAGCCGCCACGCCGTGGGGGACGCAGGAGACGATACGCCGAGGTGCTGCGTCTCCTCCACGCGCCGTGAACGTCCGGCTCTGGGCAGCCTCAAATAACAGGCCAGGGCTGCCTCGGACAGGCCCGTAACAGCCCTCCCCAGCCACAGCAGCTGGGTGCAGACCGCAGCACATGGCAGCAGCCCGGCTCGGTGTCCAGACGCCCCAACAACAGGCGCTCGGGGCTGGGCAGTGGCACCAGGTCGGCCCCTTCCCTCAGGGCCCACCCGGGACGCAGGCCCCCAGAATATCGCCCGGTACAGGAAGGCCCCTGGCTGGGTCCCCGGCGCGCCCCACCAGCGCCGGCGGTGGCCCCAGATCTCCTGCAGCAGCCGCTGGGCGTCGAGGGCACTGTCCAGCCTGGTGAAGTACGTGTGCAGCTTCCCGCCGGCCTGCACCTCGCCCGCCCCCACCTCCCACGGGCAGGGCCGCATGGAGACCCCCCCGTCCAGCACCGTGCCCGCCAGGACCCCCTCCGCCGGCCCCAGCCCTGCCAGGATCTCCCGGGCCCGTCCCGGGGGGGCCTGGCTCATGGCCCGGCACTGCGCCAGGTAGCCCGGGTACCGCCCCATCAGCCGGCGGAAGTCGTCCCGGAGGAACTGCAGCAGCTCGCCCGCCGGCGCCCCCGGTGGCGGAAGGGGGCAGCGATGCCGCGCAGCACCTCCTCCATGTCCCCGGCGGGCGCCCCCCGGTGGCGGAAGGGGGCAGCGATGCCGCGCAGCACCACCTCCATGTCCCCGGCGGGCGCCCCCGGCCGGCTGCCCCGCCCGGCATCGCTCACCAGGAAGACGATGCCGGCCGGGGCCGTTCCTGACGCGCGAGGCGTTGAGGCAGCCGGGGTGGGTGCCACAGAGCCGGTGTCTCAGGGTGCAGAGCCCGGCCCCCGGCTCCGGCCGGCAGTCGTAGGTGCCGGTTTTCTCATAGCCGGCTGCCCTGTACTGCCAGGCGCGGCAGCCCAGCCCGGCCTCCCAGAGACAGTGGGTCAGCGCCCAGGTGCAGCCGATATAAAACTAGCAGCCGGGGTCCCGGAGACCTCCTGGAGCCGGGCCTCCGGGATCGCCAGGGGCCAACACCCGCATCCGCCGGCACTGAGCGAACCGGGCGTGGAACGTGAACCGCGGCCAGGAACTCCTGGGGCAGCTTCCCCCGCGGGGCTGCCCACCTCCAGCGCCCCCCCGACGCAGACGGCTTCCAGGGGAGGTCCCCAGCGATTTCCCCCTGCGTTTGCTCTGGCCTGCCCCACATCCCACCTCGGGACAGGCCTCCCAAAGGCACTATGGGGCAGGGGGAGTGCTGCTATCCCCACTGCACAGATGGGGAAACTGAGGCAGGGAAATCAGCCCAAGGTGATGCAGCAAATCACTGGAAGACCGAGGATAGAACCCAGGAGTCCTGGCTCCCAGCCCTGCCCCTGCTCTAGCCCACCAGACCCCACCTCCCTCCCAGATCCAGGGACCCAGGAGTCCTGGCTCCCAGCCCCGCCCCTGCTCTAACCCACCAGGCCCCGCCCCTCCCAGATCCCGGAACCCAGGAGTCCTGGCTCCCAGCCCCGCCCCTGCTCTAACCCCACCAGGCCCCGCCCCTCCCAGATCCGGGGGACCCAGGAGTCCTGGCTCCCAGCCCCGCCCCTGCTCTAACCCACCAGGCCCCGCCCCTCGAGATCCGGGGACCCAGGAGTCCTGGCTCCCAGCCCCGCCCCTCCTCTAACCCACCAGGCCCCTCCCCTCCCAGATCCGGGAACCCAGGAGTCCGGGCTCCCAGCCCCGCCCCTGCTCTAACCCACCAGGCCCGCCCCTCCCAGATCCCGGAACCCAGGAGTCCTGGCTCCCAGCCCCGCCCCTGCTCTAACCCACCAGGCCCCGCCCCTCCCAGATCCGGGGACCCAGGAGTCCTGGCTCCCAGCCCCCGCCCCTGCTCTAACCCACCAGGCCCCGCCCCTCCGAGATCCGGGACCCAGGAGTCCTGGCTCCCAGCCCCGCCCCTCCTCTAACCCACCAGGCCCCGCCCCTCCCAGATCCGGGGACCCAGGAGTCCTGGCTCCCAGCCCCGCCCCTCCTCTAACCCACCAGGCCCCGCCCCTCCCAGATCCGGGGACCCAGGAGTCCGGGCTGTTTCTCTGCTGTAGTCCCAGACGTCAGTTTCTGCGCAGCCAGAAGCGCCTGGGCCCCTGAGCGCAGGGACCCCCCCGCCCCCCAGTACTGAGCCCCCCGGCCCCGCTGCCCGCCCCGTCACTGACCGGGGGGGAGGGGCTGTGAGCCGGGGAAGCTGCAGCGCCGAGCGCCCCCCGCCCCGCACAGGGCGCAGCGAAAGGCGCAGTTTGCGCGATGTTTGCGCCTCGCCTCGCTGCTGGCGGCTGCAGCCAGCCCCGCCCGGCGGGGGGGGGGCACCTCGGGGCCATTGGCAGTGACCCCCCCGCCCCATGCAGCCCCCACACGGGGACCCCTCGCCGGCGCTGGGAGCCGGGTCGGGCCGGCTGGAGCTGACCCCCGGGGAGACCCCGACCCGCTGCAGCGCTGCCCTCGGCTGGCTCCGCGCACATGGGGACCCCGGGCACCCCAGAGAGACACCCCCCCTCTCCCTGGCCTGCTCTGTCCCGTTCCCCCCCCCCCCAGCCGGGTATGCGGCAGCAGCTCCCCCCCAGTGGGCATGGGGGGCCGGCACTGCCCGGGGCGGGGCCCAGTGGGGAATGGGAGGTGAAGCCCAGGGACAATGGCTGTGGGGAGAAGAGTCGGGCCCAGGCCCTGCTCCCCCCACAGGGGCCGGAGTCGTGGGGGACAAGGACACACGACTGCCGGCTGGCGGCAGGACACAGGGTGCAGGACGAGCATTTTATTCCTTATCCGCGCGCTGGTAGCTGGTCACCTGCCCCGCAGCCCCCCCCACCACCGAACAACAGCCCCCCACCCCCGCAGCCCCCACCCCCGCCGAACAACAGCCCCGCAGCCCCCCCCCCACTGAACAACAGCCCCCATGGGCGCCCCCCACCCCCGCTGTCCCCGCCAAGCTCCGGCCCCGGCGTCCCCAGCGGCTCCAGGCCTCCCAGACCCCGTAGGAGAGACGGGGCCTGTGCCCCCAGGCGCACACAGGCCCCCGGCCCCCCGGATTCGCGGTCACACCCTGCAGAAGCGAAGCCGTTGCCGTGACGTGGGTGTCCCCGCCCGTCCCCGGGGGTCCCAGCCCCGTTGCCGCGGGAGCTGTGTCCGGGGACGCCGCGAGCCCAGCGGGGGCCGGCGGACGGCCAGCCCCCGACCCCAGGGCTCAGGCCTGAGCCGTGGCTTGGCGCTCTCAGCCTCTGCCCGGGGTGGGCGCTCCGCGGGCTCCGGGCTGCCCAGACACGTCTGCACCTCGGCAGCCAGCCGGGCCAGGTGCCCCTGCAGCTCGCTGGCCGAGCGGGCGCAGCCCCCGATCACCTCCTCCAGCTGCCGCAGCCGTGGGGCGCCCCCGCCCAGGGGGCAGGCGTCGGGGGGCGCCGTCGGGTCTGCAACAACAGCACGGCGCCGCGTCAGGATCGCTGCGGGGGCCCGGCCCCACGGCAGCCATGGCCTCACCCGGTGCGCGGGGGCGGGTGATGGGGAGAGGGGGCGCTGGCAAGGCAGGTGGGTACAGGCAGTATGAGGAGTGGGGCAGGTCGGTACCCCCAGCAGGGGGCGCTGTGGGGGCAGGAGAACTGGGCGGGCGGGAGCTGCCCAGTGGGGGGTGGGGGAGCAGCCCAGTGGGGGGGCAGGAGAACTGGGCGGGCGGGGGAGCTGCCCAGTGGGGGGGCAGGAGAACTGGGTGGGCGGGAGCTGACCAGTGGGCGGGGGGGGGGGGAGCAGGAGAACTGGGTGGGCGGGGGGAGCTGCCCAGTGGGGGGGCAGGAGAACTGGGCGGGCAGGAGCTGACCAGTGGGCGGGGGGGGGGGGGCAGCCCAGTGGGGAGGCAGGAGAACTGGGTGGGCGGGAGCTGCCCAGTGGGGGGGGGGGAGCAGCCCAGTGGGGGGGCAGGAGAACTGGGCGGGCGGGAGCTGCCCAGTGGGCGGCGGGGGGGGGAGCAGGAGAAACTGGGTGGGCGGGGGGAGCTGCCCAGTGGGGGGGCAGGAGAACTGGGCGGGCAGGAGCTGACCAGTGGGGGGGGGGGGGGAGCAGGAGAACTGGGCGGGCGGGGGGAGCAGCCCAGTGGGGAGGCAGGAGAACTGGGTGGGCGGGGAGCTGCCCAGTGGGGGGGGGGGAGCAGCCCAGTGGGGTGGCAGGAGAACTGGGTGGGCGGGGGGAGCTGCCCAGTGGGGGGGCAGGAGAACTGGGCGGGCGGGAGCTGACCAGTGGGCGGGGGGGGGGGGAGCAGGAGAACTGGGTGGGCGGGGGGAGCAGCCCAGTGGGGGGGCAGGAGAACTGGGCGGGCGGGAGCTGACCAGTGGGCGGGGGGGGGGAGCAGGAGAACTGGGTGGGCGGGGGGAGCAGCCCAGTGGGGGGGCAGGAGAACTGGGCGGGGGGAGCTGCCCAGTGGGCGGGGGGGGGGAGAACTGGCCGTGGGGGCAGGTGGGTGCTGCCCGGGGGCGGGGACAGGACAATTGGCTGTGTGTGGGTGGGTGCTGGTGGGGGCTGCCCAGTGGGGGGGGGCAGGAGAACTGGCCGTGTGGGGGGGTCGCTGGTGCCCCCCCGTGCTCACCAGCCACGCGCAGGGTGAGGCTCCCCATGGCCTGGTCGGGCGGGTAGAGGACGTAGCAGGTCCAGTCCCCGCTGTCGCCGGCCGTCACGTCCCGCAGCAGCAGGGAGACGTTCCCGTTCCTCACCTCGTCCTCGGCCAGGCTGAGTCCGGGCCCGCGCCGCCCGCACCGCCCCGGCGAACTCCAGCACCGTGCGCCCCGCGTGCCGCCAGCGCACCTGCAGCTGCTCCAGCTCCAGGGGCGGGTAGTCGGCCCCCACGAGACACTCCAGCAGCACGCGCTGCCCGGGGCGCGCCCGCACCGGCGAGGGGCCCACGACACCTGCAGCCAGGCCGCTGCGGGGAGAGGGGCAGGTCACCCGCCCGCCGGGGCTGGGCTGCCACGGGCCCGCCCGCCACGCTGCACCGCCCGCCGGGGGGCCCTTCTCCCCCAGCTTCCCACGGGGTGGGGGGTGTCCCGGTGACACTCCCAGCATCCTCTGGGGTGTGTGGGGGGGTGTTCCCGTTCACTCCCAGCATCCTCTGGGGTGGGGGGGCCCTTCCCAGGGTGGAGTTGCTCCCTGCTCCCTGCAGGACAGTTCCCACTGCCCACAAAGCTTTGGATGGGCCTTGAATCTTTCCAGGCCGGGCCGTTCCGAGCCCCCATGCCCTGCCCCCCAGCTCTGTTGGGGTCCCCACACCCTGCCCTGGGGTGATTGGGGGGAACAGCCTGGCCCTCCTGCTTTGGGGACTCAGGGGCAGCTCTCATCTCCCGCCTGAGCTGGCTCCCGCCCCCCTCGCCCTCCTGGCCTGTCTTGGGCAGATCCAGGGGGAACCCCCAGCGAAGTGAGGGGCCCTCTCTCGGGGAGGTCACAGGGCAGCGAGGGGCCGGTCTCGGGGAGATCCCAGGGCAGTGAGGGACCCTGTTTCGGGGAGATCCCGGGGCAATGGGGAGCCCTGTCTTGGGTAGGTCACAGAGGAACCCCAGGGTAGCGAGGGGGGCGGTCTTGGGGAGATCCAGGGCAGTGGGGGGCCCTGTCTCAGGAAGATCTGGGGTGGGGGGACCCTGTCTCAGGGAGAGCCAGGGCAGCGAGGGGCCGGTCTCGGGGAGATCCAGGGCAGTGGGGAGCCCTGTCTCAGGGAGCCCCGGGCAGCGAGGGGCCGGTCTCGGGGAGATCCAGGGCAGTGGGGAGCCCTGTCTCAGGGAGAGCCAGGGCAGTGGGGAGCCCTGTCTCAGGGAAGCCCCCGGGCAGCGAGGGGCCTGTCTCGGGGAGATCCAGGGGCAGTGGGGGGCCCTGTCTCAGGGAGATCTGGGGTGGGGAGCCCTGTCTCAGGGAGCCCCCGGGCAGCGAGGGGCCTGTCTCGGGGAGATCCAGGGCAGTGGGGAGCCCTGTCTCGGGGAGATCCATGGCAGTGGGGAGCCCTGTCTCAGGGAGATCTGGGGTGGGGGGAGCCCTGTCTCAGGGAGAGCCAGGGCAGCGAGGGGCCAGTCTCGGGGAGATCCAGGGCAGGTGGGGAGCCCTGTCTCAGGGAGATCTGGGGTTGGGGGACCCTGTCTCAGGGAGACCCAGGGCAGTGAGGGGCCGGTCTCGGGGAGACCCCGGGGCAGTGGGGGGCCCTGTCTCAGGGAGATCTGGGGTGGGGGAGCCCTGTCTCCAGGGAGCCCCCGGGCAGCGAGGGGCCGGTCTCGGGGAGACCCCGGGGGACACTCACCAGCCGTCACCCAGCACAGGGCCAGCACGGCCCCGCGCAGACACATCTCCGGGGGTGCGCATGGGGGCAGGAGGCGCCGGCACTGCACCGGCCCTGCCGGGGCCGCGCTGATAAAGGCCCAGCCGCGTGGCGGGGCCCCGATAAGCCCCGAACGTGGCCAGCAGCCCCCTGATTGGCTGGGACGTCCCGTCCCATCCCCCCCCAGGCACGTCGGGGGCCGTCTGCCTGGGTTGTTTTGTGTCCTGGGGCAGCCGGTGACCTCATGGGGCTGGCACCAGGTACCCCCAGGACACCTGGGTCCCCTTCCCGTGGCACCCGTGTAGGGCTATCCCAGCCAGGCATGGGGGTTCCCCGCCCCAGCCCTGCTCTGTGTCGGCACGGGGACCCCAGCCTGGGGGTGCTTCACCCCCCACCCGGCTCTGGGCTCTGCTCCCCTGGGGTTACAGTCGCCCCTTCCCGGGGCAGCCCTGGCCGAGCCCAGCCGGGCCTGTCAGTGCCCAGGACACGGGACACCCTCTCCTCCCTCCAGGGCAGCGTCCCGTCAGGGAGAGGGGCCGGGCCCTGCCCCCCCTGGGATGGGGCAGACCCCGTACCCCTCCCGGGCGGCCTGTCCCACCGCCCCAGGCGCAGAGAGTGTGGGGCCGGGATGGGGCCAGCTGTGGGGTTCATCCCCGACCCCACATTACAGACGAGGACACAGACCGTGCATCACCACCGGCTTTATTCAGACAACAGCTCACAACCTGCGTCCCGGTGACACCCAGTGGGACCACCCTAAAGCTGAACCCCCCTCCCCAATGCACAGCCCCCTGCACCCCCAATGCACAGCCCCCCCGAAGCACCCCCCACAGCACCCCAATGCACAGCCCCCCTGCAGCACCCCCAATGCACAGCCCCCCCAGATCCCCCAATGCACAGCCCCCCCTGCATCCTCCTCCTATGCACAGTCCATCCCCCACATCATCCCCAATGCACAGCCCCCCTGCAGCACCCCCTAAAGCACAGCCCATCCCCCACAGCACCCCCAATGCACAGCCCCCCCGAAGCACCCCCCAAAGCACAGTCCCGTCCCCCCACAGCACCCCAATGCACAGCCCCCCTGCAGCACCCCAATGCACAGCCCCCCCAAAGCACCCCCCCAATGCACAGCCCCCCCGATCCCCCAATGCACAAGCCCCCCCAGATCC
>JBAIAC010000426.1:0-30530 GCA_037349315.1 Chelydra serpentina
CAGTACATCCAGGACCCCTCAGTCGGGTCCTTCCGGGGGGCAGGGAGCTTAGACCCCAGCCTGGGGGCTCCCTGCATTTCGCCCCACAGCTCCCACCTGAAACCAACCAGCCAAACCTCCAGCCGGCTCTTCCCCTCCCCCGGGGCCCCTCTCCCCTCTCGCCTCTGTCCATTCTCCCAGCCAAAGGTGTCACCTCCCCACCCCCCTCCGGGCTCATGTCACAGCCCCAGGTAAAGTCTCCCATCCCCAATGCAGCCTGTCCCAGGGAACCTCCCCGCCAGCCTCCCGGGTCAGACCCACCTCGCTCCCTGCTCCGGCCCAGCAAGTTCAGTGGAGGATCCTGGCTCCCAGTCCTCACACTAGACCCAGAGCTGGGGAGAGAACCCAGAAGTCCTGCATCCCAGCCCCCCCTGCTCTGACCCACCAGAGCCCCCTCCCTGAGCTGGGGAGAGAACCCAGGAGTCCTGGCTCCCAGCCCCCCCTGCTCTAACCCACTCACTTGCAGCCCCTCCCTGAGGGCTTTGCTGAGTGACACAGGCCAGCGCTGTGCAGTGAGTGCAGTGGCCTTTGGGGACCCTGGATCCCAGCCCCCCCCATGTGCAATGGTCACAGAACAGCCTGCGGAGCAGAGACCCCCCCCAGCCACTGGCCTATCCCCCTGCACCCAAAGGGCCGATCTCCCAGCGCCCTGATCTCCCAGCGCCCCGATCCAGTCCTGCCCGCGGGGCCCTCAGTCCTAGAGCCGGGCACGGATCCAGTCCTGAGTTCCATGTCCCCAGGAGAGGGGCCGATCCCCACGCCTGGGCCGGTGCCGCCCTCAGGCCCTGGACTCCCCTGGTCCAACGCCCTGGTAGCCCCTGGAAGGAGGGAGCAGAGGGGCCGGGTTAGGGGGTGTAACGGCCCCACCCCCCCAGGGAGGGAGAGGACTCACCTGCGTCTGCTCTGCCACAGCCCCACGGCGGCTACGGCCAGAACCCCCAGGGTGACGCCCACGGCCAGGCCGGGGCCCCAGCGCCTGCTCTGCTCTGCAATACAGGGGGGGCCATGCTGGGAATGGGGACAGGAGTATGGGCCCTGGGCCCTCTGCCTCCCCCGCACTCCCCTCTGCTCCCCTGACCCACTGCCCTCAGCCCCCCACCCTGTTCCCTCTGCCTCCCCCGCAGTCCCCTCTGCTCCCCTGACCCACTGCCCTCAGCCCCCCACCCTGTTCCCTCTGCCTCCCCCGCAGTCCCCTCTGCTCCCCTGACCCACTGCGCTCAGCCCCCCACCCTGTTCCCTCTGCCTCCCCCGCAGTCCCCTCTGCTCCCCTCACCGCACTGCGCTCAGCCCCCCACCCTGTTCCCTCTGCCTCCCCCGCACTCCCCTCTGCTCCCCTGACCCACTGTGCTCAGCCCCCCACCCTGTTCCCTCTGCCTCCCCCGCAGTCCCCTCTGCTCCCCTGACCCACTGCCCTCAGCCCCCCACCTTGTTCCCTCTGCCTCCCCCGCAGTCCCCTCTGCTCCCCTCACCGCACTGTGCTCAGCCCCCCACCCTGTTCCCTCTGCCTCCCCCGCACTCCCCTCTGCTCCCCTCACCGCACTGCGCTCAGCCCCCCACCCTGTTCCCTCTGCCTCCCCCGCAGTCCCCTCTGCTCCCCTCACCCCACTGCCCTCAGCCCCCCACCCTGTTCCCTCTGCCTCCCCCGCAGTCCCCTCTGCTCCCCTGACACACTGCGCTCAGCCCCCCAACCTTGGTCCCTCAGCCTCCCCCTGCTCCCCCTACCTTCCCACCCCCTCAGCTTCCTCCCACTCTAGTTCTGCTCCCCCATCCCACATGGGACGTGCAGGAAAAGCCCCCAAACCTCATCCCCCCCCCCCCCCCGGGACGTGCACCTACCCCAGGAGATCAGCAGGCTCTGGCCCCCCAGGCTGCTGTGCTCCACCCGGCAGGCGTAGCTGTGCCCGGCGCCCGGCCCCACGGGCCGGGGGTAGAAACCGGTGACCCGGCAAACCAGCAGGAACGGCGCGGGGGTCCCGGCTGGGGGAGGCGCTCGGGCAAACACCACGGCGACCGGCCGCTCTGAGACGGGGGGGGGGGGAGAGAGACGGGGCGGGGGAGAGGGGACGATTCAGTCTGAGCCTCAGGGACTCACTAGCCAAGCCCAGCTCCATCCCCCGGGGGCAGGCGTTGGCCCCGCTGTCCCGGCCAGACCCTGCAGTTACCAGTGGTGACGGAATCCCCCTTCACTTCCTGTCCTAAACTGCTGGGCAGTGCGGCTGTGAAATATCTACTGTGCTCCACCCCAGATATAGCTGCATTTGTACGCCAGGCGAGGGGTCCCTGTATACACAAGCCCCGCGCCCCACCCCAGAGGCAGCTGCAGTTCCGCGCCCGGTGAGAGATCTCCATGTACGCAGCCCCTGCACACCCGCCCGGCCTGAAGGACATCAGGGCAGTGGGGAACTGATCCCAGGGTGGGGCTGTGGGGATTTCGGGGGCCTGGGGCCCAGCCTCACCTTGCCTCTCCAGAGACTCTCTCCCGTACTGGACCAAGCTCTTCATCCCATTCACACACGTAGTATTCAGGAGAAACTGAAGCATGGTGGTCGTGCCCCTGTCCTGCCTGAGCAGGTCCCAGACCTCGAGCGCCTGCTTGTCCCCCTGCCGAGCGAGCCAGGTGCCGGCGGCCACGTCGAAGCTGAGGAAATCCTCGCCGTTCAGCCCGGCATCGCAGAACTGGGTCAAGGTGCCGTCGGGGTGGAGCTCGCAGCCACTGGAGAACTGGGCAACAAAGGGGTCTGGAGCAGGGAGGGCAGGGGGGTGAGGAGGGGCGTCCGGAGGGTCACAGCAGGGCAGGGAGGGCAGGGGGGTGAGGAGGGGCGTCCGGAGGGTCACAGCAGGGCAGGGAGGGCAGGGGGGTGAGGAGGGGCGTCCGGAGGGTCACAGCAGGGCAGGGAGGGCAGGGGGGTGAGGAGGGGTGTCCGGAGGGTCACAGCAGGGCAGGGGGGTGAGGAGGGGTGTCCGGAGGGTCACAGGAGGGCAGGGAGGGCAGGGGGTTGAGGAGGGGTGTCCGGAGGGTCACAGCAGGGCAGGGAGGGCAGGGGGGTGAGGAGGGGCGTCCGGAGGATCATAGGAGGGCAGGGGGGTGAGGAGGGGCGTCCGGAGGATCATAGGAGGGCAGGGGGGTGAGGAGGGGTGTCCGGAGGGTCACAGGAGGTCAGGGGGGTGAGGAGGGGCATCCGGAGGGTCACAGGAGGGCAGGGAGGGCAGGGGGGTGAGGAGGGGCGTCCGGAGGGTCATGGGAGGGCAGGGGGGTGAGGAGGGGCGTCCGGAGGGTCACAGGAGGGCAGGGAGGGCAGGGGGGTGAGGAGGGGCGTCCGGAGGGTCATGGGAGGGCAGGGGGGTGAGGAGGGGCATCCGGAGGGTCACAGCAGGGCAGGGAGGGCAGGGGGGTGAGGAGGGGTGTCCGGAGGGTCACAGCAGGGCAGGGAGGGCAGGGGGGTGAGGAGGGGCATCTGGAGGGTCATAGGAGGGCAGGGAGGGCAGGGGGGTGAGGAGGGTCACAGGAGGGCAGGGGGGTGAGGAGGGGCGTCCGGAGGGTCACAGGAGAGCAGGGAGGGCAGGGGGGTGAGGAGGGGCGTCCGGAGGGTCACAGCAGGGCAGGGAGGGCAGGGGGGTGAGGAGGGGCATCCAGAGGGTCACAGGAGGGCAGGGGGGTGAGGAGGGGCGTCCGGAGGGTCACAGCAGGGCAGGGGGGTGAGGAGGGGTGTCCGGAGGGTCACAGCAGGGCAGGGGGGTGAGGAGGGCGTCCGGAGGGTCACAGGAGGGCAGGGAGGGCAGGGGGGTGAGGAGGGGCGTCCGGAGGGTCATGGGAGGGCAGGGGGGTGAGGAGGGGCATCCGGAGGGTCACAGCAGGGCAGGGAGGGCAGGGGGGTGAGGAGGGGTGTCCGGAGGGTCACAGCAGGGCAGGGAGGGCAGGGGGGTGAGGAGGGGCATCTGGAGGGTCATAGGAGGGCAGGGAGGGCAGGGGGGTGAGGAGGGTCACAGGAGGGCAGGGGGGTGAGGAGGGGCGTCCGGAGGGTCACAGGAGAGCAGGGAGGGCAGGGGGGTGAGGAGGGGCATCCAGAGGGTCACAGGAGGGCAGGGGGGTGAGGAGGGGCGTCCGGAGGGTCATGGGAGGGCAGGGGGGTGAGGAGGGGCATCCGGAGGGTCACAGCAGGGCAGGGAGGGCAGGGGGGTGAGGAGGGGCGTCCGGAGGGTCACAGCAGGGCAGGGAGGGCAGGGGGGTGAGGAGGGGCATCCAGAGGGTCACAGGAGGGCAGGGGGGTGAGGAGGGGCGTCTGGAGGGTCACAGCAGGGCAGGGAGGGCAGGGGGGTGAGGAGGGGTGTCCGGAGGGTCACAGCAGGGCAGGGGGGTGAGGAGGGCGTCCGGAGGGTCACAGGAGGGCAGGGAGGGCAGGGGGGTGAGGAGGGGCGTCCGGAGGGTCACAGCAGGGCAGGGGGGTGAGGAGGGGCATCCAGAGGGTCACAGCAGGGCAGGGAGGGGCAGGGGGGTGAGGAGGGGCGTCCAGCGGGTCATAGGAGGGCAGGGAGGGCAGGGGGGTGAGGAGGGGCGTCCGGAGGGTCACAGGGGCAGGGGTAGGGGCAGAAATAGAGGGGGGGGGGAATACATAATGTCAGGTGCAATGGGGTCATTTGGCCACTCGGTGGCGGCGGGATCGTGGGGCGGCCCTGGCTGGTTCTGATTAAAGTTCTGGGGGGAGGGATAGCTCGGTGGTTTGAGCATTGGCCTGCTAAACCCAGGGTTGTGAGTTCAATCCTTGAGGGGGCCATTGAGGGATCTGGGGCAAAAATTGGGGATTGGTCCTGCTTTGAGCAGGGGGTTGGACTAGGTGACCTCCTGAGGTCCCTTCCAACCCTGAGTCTATGAAAGCTGATTTTTCACCTGCACAGTCTGATTGACTCGACAGTCGCTGCGAGATGTCGAGGCCTGAGGCAGAGTCTGTGGTGCTAGTTTGGGGTCCCCTGGTCACGGGGTTCCTGAGATGCAGACCCCCGCCCACAGGACCTGCTTTCAAATCGAGTGCTTTTGTGACAGTTATTTGTGCTGCCCTAGAGAAAACTGTAGCCCTCCTGAGCCTCGATACACGTACATCCCTGGGCTCCCCTGAGCTGCGCTCCGGTGGCAAGGACGCGTCTGGCTTCCCAACGCAACTCACACAAGTCACCGGGCCTTGGCTCTGTGTGGGGTGCGTACGCCGGGCGGAGGGGCACCTCTGCCCACAGACCGTTCACACCTCTGCCCACAGACCGTTCACACCTCTGCGAGCGATTGTTTCCTCAGCCCCTCGGGCGTGACACACCGAGTCACACGCTCGCTCAGCGGGAGCGGCAGCCTCCTCTGAGCCCCGGGTGCATCCGTCCGAGGCCTGGGACCGAGAGGTTCCTGCGGCTGTGAGCTGTGATCGCGGGGCCGGCTCTCACTCTGTCGGGAAACGCACATGCCCAGGCAGATTGCCGGGAACCCAGCTCTGCCCCAGCAAGGTGCAGGGGAGACTTTGTGGTGCACATTTGGGGGCAGGTGATTAAGGGGGTCCTGAGAGAAAGTCTCCCCCGAGGACCTTCGTGCTCCAGCGCAGACCCTGGGCGGCCGCGGAGCAGCTGAGAAGAGGCGGCTGGGCTCTGTCCCATCCCGGGCAGCGCTGGCTGGGGGAGGCATTAGCTTAGCGCTGCGTTTCCTGCTCTCGTGTTGGGTGTTTTGTGGTTTGCAGAGGTGTCGGTTTGCAACGTTCAGGTGGCACCGTGAGCAGCCTGCCCGCTCCTTCCAAAAGGCCTTTGGTAGGGCACGTGGCCAGGAGCCTCGGCTCGGGGGCTGGGACACGGGGCCTTTCCCCTCTAGGGGGCACAGGCTACAATCTGGCCCCAGACAGGGGCGAATTAGGGTTTTGTGGGGCTCTGGGCCAGTGCAAGTGGGCCCCCCCTTCACCTGCAGCCCCCACATGCTCCTGCCAGGGAGCGGGTTTGGGGGGTCAGGGAATGGCCAATCAAGTGGCATATTTGTCACCCTGCCAGGACACACTCAGTCGCTGGTGTGAGCGTGTCAGTTCTCAGCTCCCTGCTGGGTTTGGGGCGCAACCCCCTCAGACCGCACGCGCCATACTCACAGCCCCCTCCTGCATCCTTAGCCGCTTTGTTCATCAGACGCATGAAGTTGGACAGGTAGCGATGGATCAGCAGCTCCAGGTCCCCCCACTGCTTCGGGGTCCGGGCCCGCTGGGCCCAGGGCTGCAGGAAGCGGATCTTGCAGGTGCTGCAGTCCATGGAGTGGGTCTCCAGGTCGCCCAGCAGGGCTCTGATCTCCGTGTCCGCGGCGCTGGCGTTGTGGAAGACGGTGGTTTGGAGCAGCCGGAGGGTGAGAGACGCTGGGGGGAGAGGCGGGGAGGCTGTGTCGTGGGGGGGGGGGGGAGGGAAAGGTGAGGATGGAGCAGGGCAGGGAACAAGATGAATCAGTCCCAGTCTCCTGAGCTCCCCTCATCCCTGGCATCAGGTCTCTCCCTGCCGAACCCATCTCCCCCTGCACCCCACAAGCCCAGCATGGTGCTGCCCCACTCTGACCCTACGATAACATCCCCGCCCCCAGTAGCGAAAAGGTCCAGGTTGGGGGTCCCCACTTACCAGCCAGGGCCCCCCAAGCCCAGGAGAGGAGCAGAAGCAGCAGCATCGTGGCAGGGGATCCGAGCTGTGCCGGGGGGCTGGGGTCACCCACATGTTCTCGGTTCTCCTCCGGGCCACGCGGCTCGTCAAACTTCTGCATTTCTCTGGCTCTGCTCAGATGCATCCCCCCCCCCCACCCCGCCAGCGGCCAGCCCCAGCCAATCAGGGCAGGAGCAGAGGGGGGAATCCCCCCCTTGCGCCAGGTTTCAGAACCAGGCCCTGGCCCAGGCTCACCTCAGTGGGGTGAGAGCAGGAAGGGCGGGGGGTGTATTGTTGCTCCCAGCACAGACACCCCGCGCACTGCACGGGGGCCAGCGCTGACTGAGAGGGGAGGGCGCCCCACTGAGTCCCTGCTCCACTCCCGAGCAGGACAGGCCCTTTCTCATGGACCCACCAGACCGGCTCTGGGAGGACCCATTGGGTGCCAGATCCCCTAGGGGACTCACTCTACCTCCAGGGGAAGCCCCATGGCTTCCCTGTAGAGAGAAATCTCTGTATTAAGTATTTCTATGAATCCTTATGATGTTGCATTGTGTCATTTTGTATTAAGTATCTTTTTGACATTGCCTCTTGCATTGTGTTATTTTGTATTTATATGACTTGGCATTGTGCCTCTCTATTTTCATACGACTTTGTATTAGATCCCCATTTTGCATTAGATCCCTATATAGAAAACTTTGTATTAGATGTTCTAGCCCCTAAGGACAGTATAGTTAAAGTAGAAGAAACATGTTTCTGTTTGCTAGTAGGATAAGATCTTCCCCCCACTCTGTAATCAGTTGGCCTATTGACTGAATGAGGTGTGAATGAGTGAGGCTTGGAAGACACCCACCTCCAGACACTGCAACAGTTGGAGAGGGGATGGGAGCCAGATCAAAGGACAATCAAGTGGCAAAGAAGAGCAGACATACTGACGGCCTTGGGGATTAGAAGCAAGCACCTTCGTTAGGTAACACCCTCTTTGAGCAGCCTGGGGACAACACCCAGAGAAAAGCAGCACAAAGACCAACGGACACAGACCCAGAGTTTGAATCTGGAGTGAATTTGCATAAGAGGGAAGCTGCTATAAAAGTGAGGTGTCTTGCAGAAGGACCCCGGGTCTCCTCTTGTCACCATCGGAGCATCGATCCGGATCGGCAGAAGCCCGGCTCCACCCCTCCCCCATCTAACTCACCTGGCCAGTGCAGTTAAGGGGAGCAACCAGTTGGTAACAACAGCAAGACGGAGTGTGTTTGTGTCTGTGTGTGTGTGAGTGCATGAGTGTGATATATATATCATATGCATATGCTAGAGTATTGATTGATATCTGTATTACTAATAAATGTGGCGTTTTGCCTTAATCCCCTTGAAAAGATCCTGCATAGTACTTTGAGTACAACATTTTGGTGGAGAATTGCGAAAGGGGGAAGGTACCACGAGCATTTATTGAGTAATAAAACAAACTTTGATATTGAGTATTGAAAAGTATTGAGAAGTATTGAAAAGTGATCGATCATTAAGGTGTGCACACCCCCGGTGGTAGAAGGCCGGGTAAAGAGAGGAGGAGAAGTAGCTTTCTCGCTCCCCCAGTCGTAGAGTGCTGGCAGTAAAAAGAAGGGAGGAGAATTAAATTTCTTGCTCCAGGTAAAGAAGAGAAGCATTGCTGGTGTAGTCCCAATAGGAGGTTGGGTACACTAAGAGGTATTGGTAAAGAAGAGGATAAGCATTGCTGGTGTAGTCCCAATAGGAGGTTGGGTATACTAAGAGGTATTGGTAAAGAAGAGGATAAGCATTGCTGGTTTAGTCCCAATAGGAGGTTGGGTACACTAGAAAATGTTTAGACGTAAGCAGTCGTTTAAGAAGGCTCCCAGAGAGGAGATTGAGAAATTGGGGTTTGTAAGAGATGTTACCCCTTTCGAACAAATTTTGCAAAAATTTGGACACAGCCCTTGGTCTGATCAAGTGTTAGCTGATGTCCACACGATTTCAGATCTTGAAGACAAATTGGCAAGCTATTTATGTATCTATAAACCCTTAACTCAAATAAAAAAAGAAGCAGCTGCAGTTTGGCTTCTGTGGAAAACCTGTAATGAGGTATTCCTTCGATTGACTGAATGTAAAAATGAAAAGGAGAAACTGCACCAAGATTTACAAGCCTCTGCTGCAGAAGCAGAGAAATGGAAATGTTTGTCCATTAGCAGCCAAACCCAGCTAGACTCCCTTAAGGATGGGTACAGAGAGTTAAAACAACACTCTCAAATCTTTCAGGAGCATGCAAAAGAGAAGGAGAGAATTGAAAAAGAAAATCAGGTATTACAGGGAATGGTCAAAAAGTTCACTTTAGACCAGGGGAGAGCCCCCGCTGACCATACCCACTGTAAATCACTTGTCAAACAGCTGGAACAAAAATTGGGATTTGCAAATAGACAAATTGCAGCAGTAACGTCAGGAGAAGGGATATTTGGGACCCCAGATGGGGCAGACTTTCTAGACCCCTCTGGAGATTGGGAAGGGGATATTTGGGTAGATTCCTCCTCCCAGAGCCAAAACACCATTTCAACGGTAACAAAGAGAACAGTCACCACCACGAGGAACAACGGTGCCTGTTTCTGCCTCTGATCTCCAAGCCATGGCAAAGTGGCTGGGGATTTTAAAACGGGAAAATTTTTCTAGATGGAGTGTGAATGCCCTTTTACTGGGAGAGAGGGAGGATTTAAACTCACAAGAACTGCACCGCTTAATGAGCATTTGTGCAACCCCAGATATGCAGGGATTTATAGACAGGTTCAGGATTGATAGGAATATCTGGCATGATCCGGATCCCCCAGAACCGGACCCCCCAGATCCGGACCCCAGACACTGTGTTGCAGCAGTCCGGAGGATGGTCTGAAACCATGGGCCTGCACCCACAGAGGGTGGTGCAGCCCCAAGTACAGGACACACTGTGGCATAGACCAAGCAGGGTCTGCTGCTGTGGGAGCACGGTGCTAATTTGTTTGTAAGCTTCTCTCTTTCAGCCTCCAAACTGGAACATCAGGAGAGCTGGGACCAGCTGAAGAGATCTAGGAATACCATGGTTATAGTGTCATAACAAAGTCTGTGTTCAGTGTTCTGTGTTCCATGTTCTGTGTTCCATGTTCTGTGTCTGTCTCTGGTGTGTGTCCTGTGCTAGCATTGTGTCCAGAGAGAGGGGATACTACACTAGACAGGCTAAATGCCTTTTCCTCTCTCGACTTCCCTCATCTCCAACCAAGTTCAAAAGACTTTGGTCTTATTTGTTCTGTGCTTAAGGAGGTCCTAACTTCAGTGACTTTTACTGTTTGATGGCTATTGCAGCATCAAACTTGGGCCTCATTTTGTTTATCAATGTATCCAATGACTGTAATGGTGATGGTTTTATTGTATCCCCAATTATTATGATTATGATTGTTGGCATTTGTATTTGTTATATCTAGTGTCTAGTCAATTGTAATGGTTTTAGTTATATTCACCTGGTTATGATTGTTTGGTTTGTTTGCAACAGGTCACCTGTGCCCTACAAGGATCAAGGGGCAGCAGTGATCTGTATGCTCTGCATGTGCTGCTGGATGAAACAGTTGTATTCCAAACTGAAACCTCATTCTGAAATCATGACCCAATACATAGCTTTAAAACAGAGATTTTAGATGGTGACCACTCAAGAATTGTTCTTGAGAGGTCAAAAGGGGGACAATGTAGAGAGAAATCTCTGTATTAAGTATTTCTATGAATCTTTATGATGTTGCATTGTGTCATTTTGTATTAAGTATCTTTTTGACATTGCCTCTTGCATTGTGTTATTTTGTATTTATATGACTTGGCATTGTGCCTCTCTATTTTCATACGACTTTGTATTAGATCCCCATTTTGCATTAGATCCCTATATAGAAAACTTTGTATTAGATGTTCTAGCCCCTAAGGACAGTATAGTTAAAGTAGAAGAAACATGTTTCTGTTTGCTAGTAGGATAAGATCTTCCCCCCCACTCTGTAATCAATTGCCCTATTGACTGAATGAGGTGTGAATGAGTGAGGCTTGGAAGAAACCCACCTCCAGACACTGCAACAGTTGGAGAGGGGATGGGAGCCAGATCAAAGAACAATCAAGTGGCAAAGAAGAGCAGACATACTGACGGCCTTGGGGATTAGAAGCAAGCACCTTCGTTAGGTAACACCCTCTTTGAGCAGCCTGGGGACAACACCCAGAGAAAAGCAGCACAAAGACCAACGGACACAGACCAACGGACACAGACCCAGAGTTTGAATCTGGAGTGGATTTGCATAAGAGGGAAGCTGCTATAGAAGTGAGGTGTCTGGCAGAAGGACCCCGGGTCTCGTCTTGTCACCATCGGAGCATCGATCCGGATCGGCAGAAGCCCGGCTCCACCCCTCCCCCATCTAACTCACCTGGCCAGTGCAGTTAAGGGGAGCAACCAGTTGGTAACAACAGCAAGACGGAGTGTGTTTGTGTCTGTGTGTGTGTGAGTGCATGAGTGTGATATATATATCATATGCATATGCTAGAGTATTGATTGATATCTGTATTACTAATAAATGTGGCGTTTTGCCTTAATCCCCTTGAAAAGATCCTGCATAGTACTTTGAGTACAACATCCCTGCCCCCCGAGGCTGCACGTCTGGGCCTGCAGCCCCCCTGCTCCCCGAGCTCTGAACCTCTCCCCCCTCCCCAGTCCTGGGGAAACGCCGCTCGGCCCCCGATCTCTGTGGGGCGCTGGGTGCGAGGTGTCCCTATCCGGGCGACTGGATCCGCCATTGTCTTCTCAAGAGCTCCACTGATCTGGGACCTAAGACCCAGCAGCCAGGGACTGTCCCCTCCTGTGCCTTCGCCCCCCCCCCCCTCCCCCGGAGACCTGGCCCCCCGGCCGCCCCCTTCTCCCCACACACACTGGGATGGGGATAGGGTGCCCAGACAGCAAGTGTGAAAAATCGGGACAGGGGGTGGGGGGGTAATAGGAGCCAATATAAGAAAAAGACTCAAAATCGGGACTGTCCCTATAAAATTGGGACATCTGGTCACCCTAGATGGGGAGGGCGTGGGGGGGGGATCCCATCGGGTCCCCGCCCTGTCACTGGGGGCGGCGCCCCCAGACCCCCTCCACCAATAACACACCAGTCGGCGTCTACTGGCTGGGGGGACCCCACGGCTCCCACGGGAGTGGGGGGGGCTCGGCAGTGCCCCCCCACCCCCGCTGTCTTGGCGATGCCCATGAGTCCCGCCCCGAACGTCACCCCCACAGCGAACCCCAAACCCCACGAGAGCCCAACGGGGGGGCAGGGACGGGGGCAGCGCAGGAGGGAGAAGGGGGGAAGAGACGGGTGGGCAGAGGGAAGGCAGGGCCCCCAGCCTGCCCCTTCGCTCATTAGCCCCTCCCCCTGCCAATAGCCCCGCCCCTGCCTGCCAGTAGCCCCTCCCCTCCCAATAGCCCACCCCTTCCTCCCCATAGCCCCTCCCCCCTCTCCCCTTAGCCCTTCCCACTTCCTCCCCATATCCGTTCTCCTCGCCTTCAAGCCGGGCAGCCAATCAGGAAGCTCCGTCCTTTACCCGCGTCACTAGTTGCTGGGCAGAAAATGGGCGGCGAGTCGGCGCCAACGACTCCTCTGAGCGCGAGGGGAGGAGGGGCCAACTGTCACCTGAGGTGAGCATGGGGGAGGGGGAGTCCTCTCCCTCACACTCCCTCCCATCAGCCCCGCCCACTCCATGGCTCCTCCTCCTCCTGTCTCAGATCCGGCCCGGCTCCTCTCTTTCCCCGCCCTCCCTGTCAGGCCGGGCGACCAATCAGAAGATATTACCCCATCGCTCGTCACTAGTTGCCAGGCAGAGTGCCCCTGAGCAGGGTAGCAGGAGGGAGCACAGGGCCCCCCCAGGGTTTGTTATTGTAGGGTTGCCCAAAGGTAGAACACGCTCCATTGCCCCAGACTGCCCACTAGGCTCCATGGCTGGGTCTCGGCGCAGCTAGCCCTGGCATGGGGCACCCCTGGGGGAGGCAGTTCCTGGGTCAGCCCTATGGGGAGCACAAGCAGGATCCGGTCCGGAGCTGAGTTCAGCGGGGCGCTCGGGGGAGCGACCGCCATGGAGTGACACGACATCCGGGGGGGGGACACCCCGCAGCAGCCGCAGCGTGTCAGTCCGAAAGGGGGACGACCCGAGCCCAGGGCGCCCCTAGACGGAAATTGACGGGTGCCGCCCCAAAGCCGGGATTCCCACACGCTGCACGGAAACGCTCCAAACGCCGGACCACGATCAGCGTGTGCCCCACAGCACAACACAGGAAGGGCCCGCGTGGCTGGCTGACCTAGCCAAGGAAGCAGTGAGAGGCAAACAGGCCTTTAAAGGGGAACTTCAGTCCTAGCCAGGAAAACAGACCGGCAGCTGAAATTCAGTGTTGATGCCCGTGGGAAACCATCATCCCGGCCGTGCCTACAGAGCGACGGGTGTGAATGAGCTGGTCCCACTCAGGAAGGATCCTGGCGTCAGTGTGGGCAGTTCCCCGAAAACATCCACTCCATGGGCAGCGGGGTCAGGCAAGCGAGCAGTGCTGGGAATCATTCGGAAAGGGAGAGAGAATCAGACAGACAAGATCATGTTGCCTCTGTCTAAATCCACGGGACGTCCCCATCTTGAACACTGGGTGCAGATGTGGTCGCCCCACCCCAGAAAAGATCTATTGGGATTGGAAAAGGTTCAGAAAAGGGCAACAAACATGATTAGGGAGGTGGATGTCAACCCCCCCCCCGGGGCAGCACGAACTCAGCCTGCAGGAGGGGACGGTGCTCTGCGGCTCGCCTGGCATGCCAGGGCAGGCTCGGAGAGCCAGACTGGCCAGGGCACAGTGACTGGTAGCCCACGGGGTTTGTGTGCTGGGCTGGGGAGCACAGAAACCCCCTGGGTGGGGTTCGAAGGACCGTTCCCGGCCAGGGCCCGTGTGGGAGCTGGGGCGTCTTGGCCAAAAGCCACGTCCCACATCAGTCACTGTTTGCACATTTTGCTTGTGTGACCCACCGGTCGGCGTGTGTGTGTGTGCATGGGCGTGTGCACGTGCATGGACGTGTGTGCATGCATGGACGTGTGTGCACGTGCATGGGCATGTGTGCGCGTGCATGGGCATTTGTGCACGTGCATTGATGTGTGTGTGTGTGCATGGACGTGTGTGCGTGCATGGGCGTTTGTGCACGTGCATTGATGTGTGTGTGTGTGTGCGTGTGCATGGACGTGTGTGCGTGCATGGGCGTTTGTGCACGTGCATTGATGTGTGTGTGTGTGTGTGTGTGCATGGACGTGTGTGCGTGTGCATGGACGTGTGTGCGTGCATGGGCGTTTGTGCACCTGCATTGATGTGTGTGCATGGACGTGTGTGCATGCATGGGCATTTGTGCACATGCATTGATGTGTGTGTGTGTGTGTGTGTGTGTGTGCATGGACGTGTGTGCACGTGCATGGGCATGTGTGCGCGTGCATGGGCATTTGTGCACGTGCATTGATGTGTGTGTGTGTGTGTGCATGGACGTGTGTGCACGTGCATGGGCATGTGTGTGCGTGCATGGGCATTTGTGCACGTGCATTGATGTGTGTGTGTGTGCATGGACGTGTGTGCGTGCATGGGCGTTTGTGCACGTGCATTGATGTGTGTGTGCGTGTGCATGGACGTGTGTGCGTGCATGGGCGTTTGTGCACGTGCATTGATGTGTGTGTGTGTGCATGGACGTGTGTGCGTGCATGGGCGTTTGTGCACGTGCATTGATGTGTGTGTGTGTGCATGGACGTGTGTGCGTGCATGGGCGTTTGTGCACGTGCATTGATGTGTGTGTGTGCATGGGCGTGTGTGAGCGTGCATGGGCGTGTGTGTGCGTGCATGGGCGTGTGCGCGCGTGCTCACATGGGCATGCGCCTCCCGCTCTGTGCCGGGTGCTCAGCGGCCTTGTCTTCGCTGGGATTGCGCCCCTGGGCGGTCAGTCGAGGTCCGGCCCCATCTCCCCTCTGTGAGGCCAAGGCCAGATGGCCCCGTGTCGCCGCTCAGCCGGGGGAGCTGCCAGTCCCATGGCGGCTGGTTTGTGCCAGCGGCCTGTCCCGGGGCAGCACAGGGAGCTGAGCTCCGCGGGGCTCTCGCGCGGCGGCGGGGTAGTAGAAATGCCTCGTCCAAATGGCACCAGGACAGCTCGCGCCAGAGCCCCTGGCATGAGCCACGCTGCCTGAGTGTGCCGAGAGCCTGAGCCCATCCCTGGGGGGGGTCTGACACAGGGACCCCCCCTGAGTGTGCCGAGAGCCTGAGCCCATCCCTGGGGGGGGTCTGACACAGGGACCCCCCCTGAGTGTGCCCAGAGCCCATCCCTGGGGGGGGGGGCGCTGCCCCGAGTGTGTCTGACACAGGGACCCCCCCTGAGTGTGCCCAGAGCCCATCCCTGGGGGGGGGGGCGCTGCCCCGAGTGTGTCTGACACAGGGACCCCCCCTGAGTGTGCCCAGAGCCCATCCCTGGGGGGGGGGGGCGCTGCCCCGAGTGTGTCTGACACAGGGACCCCCCCTGAGTGTGCCGAGAGCCCATCCCTGGGGGGGGGGCGCTGCCCCGAGTGTGACTGACACAGGGACCCCCCCTGAGTGTGCCGAGAGCCCGTCACGGGGGGGGGGCTGGTTTCCCCGCGGGGCGGGGGGCGGCTCTGAACCCAACAGCTGCATTGTCTGCCCTGCCCGGATCGGCGACCCCCCCGAGCCCCCCACGCGCCGGGAGAGGCGGGTCCGGGGGCGGTCCCGGGGGCGGGGCCATGGGCTGCCCCCCCCCCCCCATCCCGCCCCGCCCCCCGGGGGTTGGGCTTCCTGGGTCAGCGCCGCGGCTGCATCCGCGCCCGGCCCCGCTGCTGCTCCCGGCCCGGGCGGGGGGAGCCCGGGGGCCGCGCTGGGCTGGGGCCGCCCCTGGGCCGGGCAGCGCCGGGCTCCGCCGGGGGGAGCCGCTGAGCCGGGCCGGCAGGTGCGGGAGGGGCCGGGCCGCGGGGGGAGTGGGGGGGCTGGAAGGGGCGGGGGGGGGCAGTGCGCGGGGGGGCGCAGCCCCCATCCAGCCATGGGGCAGGAGCAGCCCCCACCGGGGGGGGGGGGCTGTGGGATGTTCAGATCTTAGTCACCCCCCCGCCCTCCCAGTGCCCCCCCTCGCCCCTCGGGGTGTCTGCAGCAGGGGCAGTGAGACCCCAGGGGCTGTGGTACCCCCCTGCCCCCCGCGTCAGCCCCACGGGCCCCTCCCGCCCCCTCCCTGCCCCCCGCGTCAGGCCCACGGGCCCATCCCGCCCCCTCCCTGCCCCCCGCGACAGCCCCACGGGCCCCTCCCGCCCCCTCCCTACCCCCCAGGTCAGCCCCACAGGCCCCTCCTGCCCCCTCCCTGCCCCCTGCGTCAGCCCCACGGGCCCCTCCCGCCCACTCTCTGCCCCCCGCAAGAGGCCCATGGGCCCATCCCGCCCGGTATCCTGCCCCCCCAGGTCAGGCCACGCCCCCCGGAGCAGACCGGGGCTGGGTTCAAATCATGGGACGTTCTCTGAGGCAGATACTCTCCGGCCGCGTCGCTCACCCTGATCTCGCCTGTCCCCGTCCCGAGCAGGATTTCTGACCCCTGGGCCGGACGCGCTGTCCCGGATGGAGCGAGGGGCAGAGCCGGGGGTCCCGAGTCCCCGGGGTGCTGAGGAGACCCCGAGAGACGCCCGCACAGGTGAGGAATCCTTCAACCGGCTCGGAAATTCATCCCTGGCTTCCTGGAGCCGTTAAATTAGCGGCGTCCAATATGTTTGATCTACAGCTTGGTAACGTGGCTAGGATCGAGTGATTTGTGTCTGCGGTACCGAGTCGTGGGTTTTTTGAAATATCGACTGATTTGTGATATTTGAAATGTCGTTTGTAGTATGCTTTTTAATCCGTTTTTATAATGTGGCGAATAAGAAAAATTCAAAACCACAAGTGTGCCGGGCATCGAATTTCTATTGGACGCTGCTGCTTCGATCTTACTGTGTCCCTCTGCCCCCGCCAGGGCATGCCCAGCAGCAGAGAGAAACCCGCCGGGTTCGGGCCAGCCTGCGAGCAGCTTGGAAACTGACTGCTCTGGTCACTTTCCCTTTGCCCCCTTGGGAGGCTCTGAGCAGCAGCCGAGGCCCCGGCTCTACCGTCTGCAGGCTCAGGAAGGCAGCCCAGCGAGCTGTTTAAGACGCTAGTGGGCATAGGCGCCGACTCCGTGGGTGCTCCGGGGCTGGAGCACCCATGGAGAAAAATTGGTGGGTGCAGTCCCCGCCTGCCCTGGACCCGCGGCAAACTTACCGGGCACCGGGAGATGATGCGGGGCCCTGCCCCCGACGATGGGCAACGTCGCCCGGCGTCAGGGCCCCGCAATGTCGCCCGGCGTTGGGGGCGGGGCCCGGCGTAGGGCAGGGCCCCGCCCCCGACGCCGGGTGACAGCACCCACGGGCGGGGCCGGAAGTCAGCCCCTGTGCTAGTGGGGGAATCCTGCCGGGGTTCCTGGCTCAGGATCCTCCCCGACCAGGCCCCGATTCCCCACGGCAAGGGGATAATTCCTGCTTCCATCGCTCTGGTTTGTTCCCTTTTCGCGAGCAGGGACGGCTCGGGTCTGAGTCCCTCTCTCTGTGCCACGGGCCTCCAGACAGACCTGGGACCGAGCCGAAGGGAAAACCCATCTCCCCTGGGAAAGCCATGAACTATGGAGGAAAAGTTGTGCCCAGTAAGGAGGAAAGCAGAGGGAAGAAACACGGGAGGCCGTGCACAGAGCACACGGCAGGGCAGCGAGCCCTGGGTTACTCTGCGGCTGTACAATAAAACCCCAGGCAGAATAAAAATCAGATCAGTGGTTAATAAACCCTCCTGTGGGGGCGGATTTTCAGCACCGTGAGAATACTGACCGCGGTCCTTTCCCCCACAGGCGATGGGCCGGCAAGCGAGGCCGAGGACGGGGATCCCCAGCCGGATGGGCACGAGCGAGCGGGGCCACGCGGGATGTCACCGGGACAGCCCCAGGAGAGCGATCCGCCGAGCCCGGGTGCCTGTGAGAGCCGGCAGGGAATCCCTGCTGGGGAGAGAGACGGGGCATCGGCTCCCTGCAGGGCAGGGGACGAGGGGCTGGACGAATCCAGCCCTGCCCCGGCCCCCCAGCCGGGGGTCCGCGCCCCGGCGAGACCTCCCGGGCCCCCGGCCACCGGCCGGCAGTACGCCTGCCCCGAGTGCGGCAAGGCCTTCGGCCAGAGCTCCCACCTGACGCAGCACCTGCGCACCCACACGGGCGAGCGGCCCTACGTCTGCCCCGACTGCGGCCGGGCCTTCAGCGCCAGCTCCAACTTCCTGGCGCACCGGCGCACCCACACGGGCGAGAAGCCCTACGACTGCGCCGTCTGCGGGCGCAGCTTCCGCGCCAGCTCCACCCTGCAGCGGCACCGGCGGCTGCACACCGGCGAGCGCCCCTACCGCTGCGGGCACTGCGGCCGCGCCTTCTCCCAGAGCTCCTCGCTGGCCAAGCACCGGCGGCTGCACACCGGCGAGCGCCCCTACCGCTGCGGGCACTGCGGGGAGGCCTTCGCCGTGCAGTCGGGGCTGGCCGCCCACCGGAGCCGGCACACGGGCGAGCGCCCCTTCGCCTGCCCCGACTGCGGCAAGGGCTTCCGGCGCAGCTCCGACCTGGTGCAGCACCAGCGCGCCCACACGGGCGAGCGCCCCTTCCGCTGCGGCCAGTGCGGCGCCGGCTTCAACCTGGCCTCCACCCTGGTCAACCACCAGCGCGGCCACACCGGGGAGCGGCCCTACCGCTGCGGGCACTGCGGGGCCAGCTTCGCCCGCAGCTCCACCCTGGCGCGCCACCGGCGGGGCCACGGGCCCGAGGGCGCCGGGCAGGGCGGGCGTCAGGAGGCAGGGCCCGAAACCCAGCCCGCTCCCGCAGGGGAGGAGCCTGCCCCCCAGCCGGGCCCCCCAAGTCAGGCCTCCAGCCCCCTGCCCCCGCGGGACTCCCTGGGTCACAGCTCGGAGCTCCTCTCTGGCGAGGACACCCTCACCCCGCAGGGCCCCCTGGGTAACAGCTCGGATCCTGCCCCCCAGCAGGCCCACGGGGGTCATGGGTCAGATCCTGCCCCCCAGCAGGACCCCACGGATCATGGGTCAGATCCTGCCCCCCAGCAGGACCCCATGGGTCATGGGTCAGATCCTGCCCCCCAGCAGGACCCCACGGGTCATGGGTCAGATCCTGCCCCCCAGCAAGACCCTCTGAGTCAGGGCACCATAGATCAGGGCCTGGCCCACCAGCCTGGCGCTATGGGTCATGGGTCAGATCCTGCCCCCCAGCAGGACCCCATGGGTCATAGGTCAGATCCTGCCCCCCAGCAAGACCCTCTGAGTCAGGGCACCATAGATCAGGGCCTGGCCCCCCAGCCTGGCGCTATGGGTCATGGGTCATATCCCGCCCCCCCGCCGGGCGAGCGCCCCTACCCGTGCCTGGTGTGCGGGAAGCGGTTCTCCCGCAGCTCCAACCTGGTGGCTCACCAGCGGATCCACGCGGGCGACAAGCCCTTCCGGTGCCCGGAGTGCGGCCGGGGCTTCCTGCGAGGCTCCAACCTGCGGACGCACCGGCGGCTGCACACGGGCGAGCGCCCCTACCCCTGCCCCGAGTGCGGCAAGCGCTTCGGCGACACCTCGGTGCTGGTCAAGCACCAGCGCATCCACACGGGCGAGCGCCCGCACCGCTGCCCCGACTGCCCGCGCCGCTTCAGCCAGGCCTCGGACCTGGTGGCCCACCGGCGGGTGCACACGGGCGAGAAGCCCTACGTCTGCGCCGAGTGCGGGCGCGGCTTCAGCCGCAGCTCCAACCTGCTGACGCACCGGCGGCTGCACCGCGGCGAGCGCCCCTACCCCTGCCCCCAGTGCGGCAAGAGCTTCGGCCAGAGCTCGGACCTGCTGCAGCACCAGCGCACCCACACCGGCGAGCGCCCCTTCGCCTGCGCCCAGTGCGGCAAGGCCTTCAGCAAGGGCTCCACCCTCACCGGGCACCAGCGCATCCACACGGGCGAGCGGCCCTTCGCCTGCCCCGCCTGCTGCAAGCGTTTCCGCCACAGCTCCCACCTGACGGCCCACCTGCGGGTGCACAGCCGGGAGCGGCCGCTGTGAGCCGGAGAGACCCCCGGGCCCCCTCCTCACTGCCCACCTCTGTGCACAGCCGGGAGCGGCCGCTGTGAGCCGGAGACCCCCGGGCCCCCTCCTCACCGCCCACCTCTGTGCACAGCCGGGAGCGGCCGCTGTGAGCCGGAGACCCCCGGGCCCCCTCCTCACCGCCCACCTCTGTGCACAGCCGGGAGCGGCTGCTGTGAGCCGGAGAGACACCCCCCGGCCCCCTCCTCACCGCCCACCTCTGTGCACAGCCGGGAGCGGCCGCTGTGAGCCGGAGACCCCCGGGCCCCCTCCTCACCGCCCACCTCTGTGCACAGCCGGGAGCGGCCGCTATGAGCCGGAGACCCCCGGGCCCCCTCCTCACCGCCCACCTCTGTGCACTGCCGGGAGCGGCCGCTGTGAGCCGGAGACCCCCGGGCCCCCTCCTCACCGCCCACCTCTGTGCACAGCCGGGAGCGGCTGCTGTGAGCCGGAGACCCCCGGACCCCCTCCTCACCGCCCACCTCTGTGCACAGCCGGGAGCGGCCGCTGTGAGCCGGAGAGACACCCCCTCGGCCCCCACCTCACCGCCCACCTCTGTGCACGCCCGGGAGTGGCCGCTGTGAGCCAGAGAAACGCCCCCGGCTTCCACCTCTATGTGCACCACCCCTGTGAGCTGGCGAGACCCCCGGGCCTCCCCCTCCCCCCCCCCCCCCGGTTGCTACCTCACCGCCCACCTGCGGGTGGACGGCTGGGAGCAGCTGCTGGGAGCCGGGGGAGCCCTGGGGGGTGCCATGTACTGCCCCACAGCCACATCAGAGGTGCCTGCCCTGGAGAGGTCGCCCTGAGACGGCTCCCCACAGCTTGTGAGGGGAGTGTGGTCTGGTGGGTTAGAGCTGGGGGGGAGCTGGGAGCCAGGACTCCTGGGTTCTCTCCGTGGCTCTGTTTTATATTCTCCAATCTCTGAGTATACGCTGGCTCTAAGGACTGATTTCCCTCTGTCCCTGAGGACCTGCCCCCTGGGGTTTGTCCCTGCTGGGGCTGCCCCCACCGCCCCCGGCTTTCCCTTCGCTGCCTGGGGCCAGGGCAGGGCCTGCCCGTCAGAGCTTGCATTTAACAGGTGGTGTCCGCTCTCTTGGATGTGGAGAAAAGCACCAAATGTGACCCTGCCGCCTGCCTGAGTGTGCAGAGAGCCCGAGCCCGGTGCTGGGAGGGGGGAGAACTCCTCCGTTCCCCCCCTGCTTGGGGAAGTAGCAGGAACCCGCGGCTTTCCCTGTTCCCGTTGGGTGACGCGGGGCGGGGGGTCCCCGGGGGGGGGGGTGCGGGGCCGGTTCGGCGCTCGGCCGTACTGAACGGTTTGCAGACAGCGGTTGAACGCACAGGCCCATGTGTGGGGATTCGCATCCAGCACCACGGCAGCTTGTTCCCCGCCAGAGAGTCCGCGCAAAGGGGGGTTTCCTGCTGGGGGGGGGCGGATTCTGTTGATTTCCCCCCCTTGTGTAAATAAATGTGATGTGCAGAATTCAGCTCCAGAGTCCAGACTCCTGAGTGGTGAACACGGAGCCTGCCTGGGGCAGGGGCCTGTCCCCTCTAGGGGGCGCCGGCTCCCACCTGGCCCCAGGGCGGGGACTGGCTGGCTCGGGGGGGCGGGGAATGGGGCAGGGGCCTGTCCCCTCTAGGGGGCGCCGGCTCCCACCCGGCCCCAGGGCGGGGACTGGCTGGCTCAGGGGGGCAGGGAATGGGGTAGGGGCCTGTCCCCTCTAGGGGGCGCTGGTTCCCACCTGGCCCCAGGGCGGGGACTGGCTGGCTCGGGGGGGCGGGGAATGGGGCAGGGGCCTGTCCCCTCTAGGGGGTGCTGTGACGGAGTAGAGAGTGAGGTGGATTCAACCTGGGAGGTTTGTGGGGGAGGTTCCCTGGGACAGGCTGCATCGGGAATGCGAGACTTTACCTGGGGCTGTAACATGAGCCAGGACGGGGGTTGGGAGGTGACACCTTTGGCTGGGAGAATGGACAAAAGGCGAGAGGAGGAGCCCCGGGGGAGGGGAAGAGCCTCCTGGAGTTTTTGTCTGTGTGTTTTCAGTTTGGAGCTGGCTTGGGAAGAGGAGGGGAGGGGGGGCAGACAGGGTCTGGCCTCCCTGCCCCATTTCGAGCTGTGGGGCGAAATGCAGGGAGCCTCCAGGCTGGGGTCTAAGCTCCCTGCCCCCCGGAAGGGCCCGACTGAGGGGTCCTGGATGTACTGACAAGCTCTGGTTGGACTGTGTTCCTGGCATCTCTAATAAACCTTCTGTTCTACTGGCTGGCTGAGACTCCCAGTGACTCCGGGGAAGAGGGGTGCAGGGCCGGACTCCCCTATACTCCGTGACAACTGGTGGCAGCGGTGGGATATTCTGCACCCCGTGAATGGTGCTTCCTGCAGTAAGTAACTGGGGAGCAGTAGAACGAAGGGGGGCTAACGAGGACCAGGCGTGCTGAAGGCCCACAGAGGAGCGGTTTCGGGGAGCGGAGGAGCTACGCTTAACCCCTGGGAGTGTGTGACCAGCGAGAAGGACTGTGCAATGATGGGGTCCCCCTGGGGGCTACAGTGAGCAGTCCCAGGGGCGGAGGAGCCTGCGGCTTGGCCCTGGGAGAGAGAAGGAATTTTGCAGGGACAGGGTTCCCCTGGGGGTGCCGTGAGTGGACCCAGGGGCGGAGGAGCTGCAGCTCAACCCTGGCAAAGAGGTGGTGACCTGGAGAAGGGCTGGCACACTTGGGGTTCTTCCTAGAAACCGTGGGGAGCTAAGAGCACACAGGCCTGCGGATCCACAGCAACTTGGGAGCAGTGACGTGATGGCGTATCGCCTTCTCCTTAAGAAGAGCATTGTAACCCTGTGCAAAAAGAGAGGGATACCCATTGGAAAGCTCACTAAAGCCCAGTTAATCACGCGGCTGGAGGAAGATGACCATTCCAGGGAGCAGATTCCGGACCCCAATGGGGCTACAGCAGGATCTGGGAGCAGCTGGAGCGGTAGCCTGGCATCCCCAAGAGTCTGGTCCCCAACCAGACGGGGGTCTTCACGATCGGGTTCCCCGGCAGGGGATCGGAGACGGATGGGACTGGAGCTGAGTCCGAGAGAGCAAGAGGACGGTGAGAGACAGCAAGAGCCCGAGAAAGACCTACAGAACAAGCAGCAGCAGCAGCGTGAACTTGCGGTGGTGGAACTGAGAGGCATAGGGGACTGGCCAGGGGTAAGTGGGGACAGATCCCGGGGTGCCAGCTCCGCAGGGAACCTCGATCCTAAATTGCTGCCCCTGGTTAAGGAGGGTGGGGATGTGGAGGCCCACCTCACTGCCTTGGAGCAGGCTGGTGATTGGAACCAGGGAGACCCTGCGGAAAAGCCCTGGGATCTAACCCCCTTGCTGGGTCCCAAGGCCATAAACTCCACCAGCCAGGTGGGTGGGATGGTGGACGGATTTCCACTCCTGGCCCTGGACTCAAGCCCTATGGACCCCCAGTGGAAGCGGAAGGTGATGGTCAATGGAGAGACATTCAGGGGGTGGCGAGACCCCGGGACAGAGAGAATTGTGGTCAGGCCCCGGGTGGTGCACCCCCACCAGATGCTGGGGGGCTGTGTGACCTGGGTGAGGGTCCCAGGGACGGACCCATTCGCCCTGCCTATGTCCCAGATCCCTGTGCAGACCCAGGAGGGGTCGGGCTGGCTGGTGGTTGGGGGTCTCCAGGGTATCAGCGGTGAGGTGCTGTTGGGGGGTGACTGTGTATCTTTGGGACAGGATCCAGGCCCTGGCCCTGTAACGGCCGAGGATTTGAATTTGAACTCAGGAAACCAATTGGCTAAGAGGGAAATGGTCAGTGAAAATGCAAATGACCTGGCTGGCAGGGGGGAGGAGCTGCCAGGCCCCGGTTACCTGCCTGCCTGTAACCAGACCCCTAGGGCGGGGTGGGACAGAGAGATGCTCCCCGCCCCCCTGCACAATGGAGAGGTGGCTCAGGCAGTCTCTGATGCAGAGAGCAAAGCAGCGAGCTCGCTGCCTGGCCCCACAGGGACAGCCAGGGCAGCGCTGAGCACGGGGGCAGCAGAGACCCCAGCTGATTGGGGGGACACAGGCAGGGCAGGACTCAACTAGGCTTGCCTGGTCCAGAGGTGCTGCCGGGAAGTGATTCCACGGCAGGGAGGGAGCCACCAGGGGCAGGGCTCAGTGGGGCGGTGACCCCAGGCCTGGCCAGTGAGCTGCAGAGGATCCCACTTCGGAGAAGCTAAGGGAACTTGCTGGCCACAGCGCTGCAAACCCCCTTGGGGAAGACTGCAGAGACAGATCCCTGTGGGAGAAGGGATTCCTGTGCCGGGAATGGGCTTCCCAAGGGGAAGTAGAACTGTGGGGAATCAGGAGGCAGCCAGTGAGGCCCCAGAAGTATCATCACCAGCTATTACACCTGGCTCAGGGTAAGGAAGAAGATCCCTGGAGGTCCCTGCCCATCAGAGAGGAACCTTTCCAGAAGGTGGCTATGAATAGGGTGGGCCCCCTCAGCAGGGCAACCCAGTCGGGGAAGAAGTACATTCTGGTGGTGGTAGATTTCGCCACCCGTTACCCCGAGGCGGTGCCCTTATCCTCCATTGAAGCAGACACCGTGGCGGATGCGCTGCTGACCATTTTCAGCCGAGTGGGGTTCCCCAAGGAAGTCCTGACAGACCAAGGGTCCAACTTCATGTCGGCCCTGCTCCGGTGCTTGTGGGAGAAATGTGGGGTCCGGCACAGCTGGGCCTCAGCATATCACCCCCAGTCCAATGGGCTGGTGGAGAGGTTCAATGGGACGCTAAAGATGATGCTGAAAACTTTTATGAACCAGCACCCGCAGGACTGGGACAAGTACCTACCGCACCTACTGTTCGCCTACAGGGAAGTGCCCCAGGAGTCTACCGGATTCTCGCCCTTCGAACTGTTATATGGCAGGAGGGTGAGGGGGCCCTGGACCTGATGAGAGACGAATGGGAGGGGGAGGCGACCCCCGAGGGAGAGTCCGTGGTGGAGTATGTCCTGACCTTCCGAGAGAGACTTACTGAGCTCATGGGCCTGGCCAAGGGAAATCTGGCCAGAGCCCAGAGGAAGCAAAAGGTCTGGTATGACCGCACGGCGCGGGCCCGCGCCTACGCCACGGGGGATCAGGTGATGGTTCTCATCCCCGTGAGGAAAAACAAGCTGCAGGCCGCTTGGGAAGGCCCTTTCAAGGTTGTCAAGCAGCTAAATGAGGTAAATTATGTGGTGGAGCTGTCTAACCGGGCACACCACTGCCGGGTGTACCATGTCAATATGATGAAGCCATATTATGACAGGGGGAATGTGGTGCTGGCCGTGTGTGGACATTGGGAGGAGCAGGGAAGTGACCCTCTAGTAGATCTATTCCCTGAGACAGGAGCTGGCTCCTCCCAAGAAACGATCCCCCTCTCTGATCAGCTAACCCCTGCCCAGCAAGCTGAGATCAGAGGGGTGCTGCATCGGTACCAACAGCTGTTTTCCAACCAGCCGGGTCGCACTAATCTGACTGTCCACCGGGTGCAGACAGGAGCGCACCAACCTATAAGCTGCTCCCCCTTCCGAGTCACAGGGAAGACAGCTCGGGACCTGGAAAGAGAGGTCAAGGACATGCTGGCTTTGGGGGTTGATCCAGCCGTCGTCCAGCCCTTGGGCCTCGCCGGTGGTGCTGGTCCCCAAAAAGGACGGGTCGATCCGGTTCTGTGTGGACTATCGGAAGCTCAACGCCATCACTGTATCTGATGCCTACCCCATGCCCCGGCCGGACGAGCTCCTAGACAAGCTGGGAGGGGCTCGGTACCTTACCACCATGGATCTTACAAAGGGCTACTGGCAAGTGCCACTGGATGCAGATGCCCGGCTGAAATCTGCCTTCATTACCCCTCTGGGGCTCTACGAGTTCCTGACCCTGCCTTTCGGCCTCAAGGGAGTGCCAGCCACCCCCATCACTGAGCTATGCAAGAAGGGGAAGCCAGACAAGGTGGTCTGGACCGAGGAGTGCCAGAGGGCTCTCTGTGCACTGAAGGAGGCTTTGATCAGGGGCCCGGTTCTGGCAAACCCAGACTTTGACAAGCCCTTTCTGGTGTTCACCGACGCCTCAGACATGGGTCTGGGGGGCAGTGTTAATGCAGGAGGATGAAACGGGGCAGAGACACCCATCGTGTATTTAAGCAAGAAGCTGCTACCCCGGGAGCAGAATTATGCGGCCATCGAGAAGGAATGCCTGGCCATGGTGTGGGCCCTCAAGAAACTAGAGCCGTATCTATTCGGGCGACACTTCACCGTGTACACCGACCACTCGCCCCTGACCTGGCTACACCAGATGAAAGGGGCCAACGCCAAGCTCCTGAGGTGGAGGCTGCTCCTGCAGGATTACGACATGGACGTGGTCCATGTGAAGGGAAGTGCCAACCTGATAGCGGATGCGTTGTCCCGGAGAGGGGGCCCTGAACTTCCCCAGGCCACTGGTCAGAGTGACCCCGCTCAGTTCAGTCTCGAAGGGGGGAGAGATGTGACGGAGTAGAGAGTGAGGTGGATTCAACCTGGGAGGTTTGTGGGGGAGGTTCCCTGGGACCTGCGGCATTGCATTAGGAAAGGGAGACTTTACCTGGGGCTGTAACATGAGTCAGGGCGGGGGTTGGGAGGTGACACCTTTGGCTGGGAGAATGGACAAAAGGTGAGAGGAGGAGCCCCGGGGGAGGGGAAGTTTTTGTCTGTGTGTTTTCAGTTTGGAGCTGGCTTGGGAAGAGGAAGGGAGGGGGGCAGACAGGGTCTGGCCTCCCTGCCCCATTTGGAGCTGTGGGGTGAAATGCAGGGAGCCCCAGGCTGGGGTCTAAGCTCCCTGCCCCCCGGAAGGACCCGACTGAGGGGTCCTGGATGTACTGACAAGCTCTGGTTGGACTGTGTTCCTGGCATCTCTAATAAACCTTCTGTTCTACTGGCTGGCTGAGACTCCCAGTGACTCCGGGGAAGAGGGGTGCAGGGCCGGACTCCCCTATACTCCGTGACAGGCGCTGGCTCCCATCCAGCCCCAGGGCAGGGACTGGCTGGCTCAGGGGGGCAGGGAATGGGGCAGGGGCCTGTCCCCTCTAGGGGGCGCCGGCTCCCACCCGGCCCCAGGGCGGGGACTTGCTGGCTCAGGGGGGCAGGGAATGGGGCAGGGGCCTGTCCCCTCTAGGGGGCGCCGGCTCCCACCCTGCCCCAGGGCAGGGACTGGCTGGCTCGGGGGGTGGGGAATGGGGCAGGGGCCTGTCCCCTCTAGGGGGCGCCGGCTCCCATCCAGCCCCAGGGCAGGGACTGGCTGGCTCGGGGGGCGGGGAATGGGGCAGGGGCCTGGCCCCTCTAGGGGGCGCCGGCTCCCACCTGGCCCCAGGGCAGGAACTGGCTGGCTCAGGGGGGTGGGGAATGGGGCAGGGGCCTGGCCCCTCTTGGGGGCGCTGGCTCCCACCCGGCCCCAGGGCAGGGACTGGCTGGCTCAGGGGGGCAGGGAATGGGGCAGGGGCCTGTCCCCTCTAGGGGGCGCCGGCTCCCACCCGGCCCCAGGGCAGGAACTGGCTGGCTCAGGGGGGTGGGGAATGGGGTAGGGGCCTGTCCCCTCTAGGGGGCGCCGGCTCCCACCCGGCCCCAGGCAGGGACTGGCTGGCTCGGGGGGGGGCGGGGAATGGGGCAGGGACCTGTCCCCTCTAGGGGGCGCCGGCTCCCACCCGGCCCCAGGGCAGGAACTGGCTGGCTCAGGGGGGTGGGGAATGGGGCAGGGGCCTGTCCCCTCTAGGGGGCGCCGGCTCCCACCCGGCCCCAGGCAGGGACTGGCTGGCTCGGGGGGGGCGGGGAATGGGGCAGGGACCTGTCCCCTCTAGGGGGCGCCGGCTCCCACCCGGCCCCAGGGCAGGGAACTGGCTGGCTCAGGGGGGTGGGGAATGGGGCAGGGGCCTGTCCCCTCTAGGGGGCGCCGGCTCCCACCCGGCCCCAGGGCAGGAACTGGCTGGCTCAGGGGGGTGGGGAATGGGGTAGGGGCCTGTCCCCTCTAGGGGGCGCCGGCTCCCACCCGGCCCCAGGCAGGGACTGGCTGGCTCGGGGGGGGCGGGGAATGGGGCAGGGACCTGTCCCCTCTAGGGGGCGCCGGCTTCCACCCGGCCCCAGGGCGGGACTGGCTGGCTCAGGGGGGCAGGGAATGGGGCAGGGGCCTGTCCCCTCTAGGGGGCGCCGGCTCCCACCCGGCCCCAGGGCAGGGACTGGCTGGCTCAGGGGGGCGGGGAATGGGGCAGGGGCCTGTCCCCTCTAGGGGGCGCCGGCTCCCACCCGGCCCCAGGCAGGGACTGGCTGGCTCGGGGGGGGCGGGGAATGGGGCAGGGACCTGTCCCCTCTAGGGGGCGCCGGCTCCCATCCAGCCCCAGGGCAGGGACTGGCTGGCTCAGGGCGGCAGGGGCCTGTCCGCTGCGGGGTGCTGGTTCTGTGAAGCCGCCAGCCCCTGGGTTTTGCTGCTGGGAGGTGTTTCCCCGCCGAGCCCCGGCGCTGGGGTGAGGCACGGACGCGGGTGACGATTCCAAACGATTCTTTATGATCCGTATTGCAGCAATGCCCCGGCCTCGGCGCTCGGTGCTGTACAGCCAGTGAGGGAAAGGGGCGATTTCCCACCGCGCTCCCTGCCTTCCGCAGCCGATCGCGTCCTGCCGTGCCGTGGCGGCCCTGGGCGGGACAGGGCGGGGGGCGCGGAGGAGAGACAGTGAACCCGGGGGGCAGCAGTGTTGGGGGGCGGAAATCAATTGGCAATCAGCGGGGCCCCCAGGTTCTCAATGTCCTAATCAAGTCACGGTCGCGGTCTGCCTCCAGCCACTAGGAACCCAGGCGTCCGGGTGGAAAATCCGGCCTGGGGGGAAACGAGGGAATGAGAGAAAACAGACCGGGGGGGCGGAGGGAAAACCTGTTGATGTCGGTAAAGGAATTCGCTGGGGGACAGGTGGGGGTCACACCCCATAGAAACCCACGGGGGAGCGGGAGGGGCAGACTGGCTGTACTGGGAGCTGGGGAGGTCCAGGGCTGGAGTGCCCACTGTGGCCACGGGGGGGAGGGGGGATCTGCTCCCCCAGACATCCCCAGGTGCGGCGCGGGGGCTGTGATGGGGGGCAGGGGGTCGCTGCACTTACCGGACCCACGGGATCAGCTGTCTTCGGGCACCTCTTCCTCTGGGGGAGGAGAAGGGGGGCAGGTTAGTCAGTGCATGGAGGTGGGGGGTGCATCTCCCCCCAGCCCGGTGTCAAGGGGGTTCACGGGGGGTATGCCCCAAGGGGGAAGGGGGTGCTCCCAGGGGCATGTCTGCCATGGGGAAGGGGGTGTATGGGGGTGGGGCAGGGAAGTCCTGGGGTGGAGAACCAGGGGGAGGGGGCCCCAGGAGGTGTATCCACCAGCGAAGGGGGGGGCCTGGAGGGGGTATCCCTGTGGGGAAGGGAGCCCGGGGGCATATCCCCCAGGACCCCACTCCCTGTATAAGGGGGTGCCGGGGGGGGTCTCTCACCTGAGACGAGGCCCAGTTTGGACTGTCCCAGCCTCCAGCGAGCTGCAAAGACACAAGCGGTGGGTGAGTTTGGGAGACGAGTTGTGACCGTTCTCAGCCCAGCTGAGTTCCCCCCCCCCCCCCCCCCGAGCCAGCGCCCGAACCCCCTGCCCTGCTCTTACCTCGCCATCTCCTCCACAGCAGCAGCGCCCCGGCCAGGCCTCCCAGCGCCCCCAGAGCCGCCCCGGCCACAGTCCCGGGGGAGATGCCCCCTCTCCACGACACGCTCCTGGGGGCTGGGACAGAGCCATGGGGAGAACCATTAGAAATTGGGGTGGGAGGCTCCCGGCAGCGGGGGACAGGCAGGGCAGTGGGGGAAGGGGTCGCTGGGGGTCGCTGAGGGGATCCCGGTGGCAGGGCTGGGGGGGGCAGTGGGGGGAAGGGGGTGCTGGGGGGTCGCTAAGGGGATCCCGGTGGCAGGTCTGGGGGGCAAGGGGACAGTGGGGGGAAGGGGTCGTTAGTGGGTTGCTGGGGGGATCCCGGTGGCAGGGCTGGGGGGAAGGGGGCAGTGTTTGGGGGTCACTGGGGGGCCTCCGGGGGGGGAAGGGGGTGCTGGAGGGGACTCTTACCCCATGTAGTCTCCAGCGGCGTCTCCAGGTCCCCGTGCGTGGCCCGGCACCGCACCCCCTGGGCCTCCCCCTCGGGCACCCGTAGGTGGCTCTGGCGTTGGTAGCTCCCGTCCCCACTGGGCAGCCCCCGCCCGCCTCGGCCCCCGGCAGGGTCGCGTTCCCCCGCAGCCAGGACACCTCGACGTCCCGCGTGGGGAACCCCCAGGCCAGGCACCCGAGAGTCAGCCAGCCCAGGAGCCCGGGGGTCGGGCGGGACCAGGCCTGCAGCTGGGGGGAGGCTGGGGGAGAGAGACAGTGAGAGCCCTGCCCCCCATTGGGGGGTCACCCATCCCCCATTCCTTGGGGTCACCCATCCCCCATTCCTTACGGTCGCCCCATCCCCCCATCCGTGGGGTCACCCATCCCCCATTCCTTGGGATCACCCCAGCCCCCCATCTGTGGGGTCACCCATCTCCCATTCCTTGGGGTCACCCATCCCCCATTCCTTAGGGTCACCCAGCCCCCCATCTGGGGGGTCACCCATCCCCCCATTCCTTGGGGTCACCCCAGCCCCTGATCTGTGGGGTCACCC